>JABFDZ020000037.1:14885735-14898744 GCA_019775955.2 Pollimyrus isidori
AGCTCATCCTGTGGTCTGTGTGGATCCCAGTGCAGTGATTGGAACACTGTGGCTAACAGGATAGCTCATCCTGTGGTCTGTGTGGATCCCAGTGCAGTGATTGGGACACCGTGGCTAACAGGTTAGCTCATCCTGTGGTCTGTGTGGATCCCAGTGCAGTGATTGGAACACTGTGGCTAACAGGATAGCTCATCCTGTGGTCTGTGTGGATCCCAGTGCAGTGATTGAGACACTGTGGCTAACAGGTTAGCTCATCCTCCTGTATTGGACTGAACAAGACTGTCCAGACCCCCTCCACAAAATGTTTTGAAGATATCAGTACCGTGTCATTTATTTCTGTTTATCCCTCTACTGTGTGGCTCTGCAAGGTTTTCAGTTGGTTTAAATCCTGCAGCTGGGAAAGCGGTTGTACAACTGCTGGGCCTATCGGCTACTCTGGTGAGCCCTAAATCTCACTCTGGCGTCCCGGAAAAGTGGCTGACCCTGTGCTCTGACACTCAGTTTCACTCTCACTTGTATAAATGTGTCTGTTTCTCATAGGGAAGATGAGTGAAGATTGAACATCATTGTTTTGGCTGCCTGTACAATGACGATAAAGGCATTGTATGCATATTTTAGCTGCTTATTAAGGTCATTGCCACTTAACTTATCAATTACAAACTGTGAATCATATGCCATGGACAGATGGCTGAGTAACAAATGTAAGCACACCACTACTTGCAGTAGTGTAAATTCTCACTTGGGTGATACCTTTCTTCAGTACATCTTACACAGACTTTAAATATCTACTTAATTTGTTTGTTACAGTAAAATATGTAGAAATGTGTGCACTGTTTTTTCAGTAATCGTTGATTTTATTGTAATATATAATGCTCTAGTGTTGGACTGATGTCTTGCAATATTATTTTTAAATATTGCAATATATATATATATATTAATATAAATATTCCGTAATTCAGGTAATAAGATCCGATGCACAGACTGGTATATCAGTGGTTACACGCTAAGGTATTTTAAGACTGAATGCAGCAAGGATATTAAAAGCTTAGGTCCCGGCTATTCCGCCTTACTCTGAAGTGGTGCTCAGACGGTGTGTGGTGTGCTGGTGGGAGGTTGTTCAGGCATGCTCCTGCGCTGGGTGTTGGGGAGACTCATTGCACGAAACCCACTTGGCATAAGTGCAGGGGTTTACTTGGAGCGCTTTGCAATGCGTGTCCAAAACAAGCCACGTCTCTGGCGTGATCTCGTCAGGGAAACAGATGGAGAGGTACGCTTTTAAATTACCAGAAGAGACCTGTTGGTTTTTTTTTTTCTCCCCTTTGGATGTAGAGCACATTCCGTGCTTTTAATTTTTTGATGTTTTATTCAGTTCTGTCGAGGCATGATAAATCATGATAGATCTAAGAACTGGGATTCAAATCTAACCGACATTTTCATTTATTAAAACTGGTAATTATTCTCTTCTGAAATACCACTGTCTCATTTGTAAATAGGTTCAGTCCGGAGTTTGATCTGCAATATTTTAGGAAATCTCATTATCAGTCTTTTTGGCATGCGTTACTGTTTTAGCGGCAATACATGCTTATTTAACAGGCTTAATCTTTACATTGTGACTACACGAGGCCTGACTGCAAAAAGTCAGCAATGTAAAACGTGCATTGACTTGCTTATCTGCTAGGTCACCTTTCTATCACACCCACGAACAACACAGGTTGTGCTCTATTACCAGTGCGGTCCTGCTGTTACATGCACACCTCCAATCATACAATATGCATCATGGTTATGAGCTGGGTTTTAAACACCAATGTCAAGTAACTGAATCACTTTCAAAGGAAACACTCCTGAAATATCGTACAAGTGGCACATAAGCTTTCAGCTAAATGCACTCTGTGCATGTCATCCCAGAATTCTACGGGAGAGAGAAACAAGTTTGACAAGTTGTATACTGTATAAATACACACACACACACACACACACACACACTGCATAACAGTAATTACATTCTAATAATGCAGAATCAATCTTTTCTACAACTCTTTATTATATATTTATTATAAATCCACGATCCTTATTAGAGTTTCAGTCAAGATACATTTCACTGATCAGTTTGACAAATTTCGATATTTATCAATCAATATTGAAAGTATTGAAAGCAATAATGAGTAGTGTTACTGTAGGCTGTTCACATTCAGGAAGCATTGTTTATATCCTTTTTACATTTCCTTGATGAGCTTTTCTGTCATTAAAGGGGCTCTGATTTAGAAAGGTCACCCCTACCTTGCTTGTATATAGAGAACAGTCTTTTGACAGCAAAGGTTGTGCTACATTGCCCTATAAAAAGAGTAATGAAACATTCTCTGAGACTCCCCCTTGAAGAAACCACGGCTTCATTCCACACCAGCTTCTTCGTCATCTTTGACCTCGGCCGTCAGGTATTTTGTTGGCAGCAGGCCGTACGAATTCAGGAACGCCTCCACATCCATGGCGTAGAACTCCTCATTGAGATGTTGGGTGGCACACAGGAAGTTGCCCAAAAGCTCTCCCGCCTTGTACACCAGCAAAGCGGGGAGAACATTGCCTGAGAAGCGGTCACTGGCCCCAGTCCTCGAAGCCTTGATCTTACAGAACTTGACGCTGGGGTATTCGGCAGCCAGGTAGGTCAGACAGCGGTTGAGAGTCTCGCAGCCCTTGATGCTGTCCTCGTAGATGTGCACCACCACAGTGTGATGGTGCTCTTTCTCCAGGGCGTCCAGGAAGGCCTCCCCACTCTCCAGCTCGTACAGGCGCTCGAACCTGCGCCCGAAGCTCAGGCGCTCATGCATCTCCTGCATGCACTGCTTGCGGTACTTGCGCAGGCTCTGCTCATCCTCGTCCTTCATCAGCTCATACTCCTGCATGCTCATCTATCAAGTCAACCATGCACTTAGTATGTGTGTGTGTGTGTGTGTGTGTGTGTGTGTGTGTGTGTGTGTGTGTGTGTGTGTGTGTGAATTATGTTCATATTACATTGTGGGCACCAAATGTCCCCCACACTGTGATATAAATCTGTTACTTTGATGTTATGGGGACCATTTTTCAGGTCCCCACAAAGATCTGCGAATGCAATCAAGAAACTATAAATGCCAAAAGTCTTGTATTTTGTTTGGTTAATTATGGTTAGGGTTAGGGCTGAGTAGGGGTTAAGGTTGTCACATTGGGATTAGAAATGAATGAAGAGTCCCCACAAAGATATAATGTGAGTGTGTGCTAAGGGCACATCTTTGGCAATTAGGGGCACTTAGTCAAAACCTGTTTGGCCAGTCTAATATTGGAAAAGTCCACCAGAATATAAAGTTACCTAGTTCAACATTTTTTGCTGTCCATGTGATGTTTCAGTTACAAAGGTGGTACCTATATGGGTCCGTGTACTAACAAATTCTCAGGGCATACAACAAATTTCAAATGCAGAAATTTTATTAGGATTCTTTGTATTTTGCTTATGATCTTAAACACATTACTTGCGGACACAATAGTACAATATTTTCCTTGAACTGGAACCTATTGTCTTTTTTTAAATACTTCAAAACTAATGCTAAAAATGCTACCTGCCAATCATTTTCAAATATTTACCAACATTGCTTTCGGGCCTCTTTACAAACTGGATTTTGAAAACGGTCCACCCCCCATATTGTAGAGAAAGTCAATGTTTTGTCCTTCTATCCTTTTGTGTGCACCGTGATGGCATATGGCCTGTTAATATCACAGGCCTCTCAGGTATTTGTGTGGGTGTTTATGAATGCCAAGAACACAAAGAACATACTTGTGTTCCTGGAAGGAGCTTTCTTGCGAACTTACGACGCAAGGAACCATGGGATTATTCTCGTTAGCAAGGATGTAACTGATGCATCATTGAAATCTGGGCTGAGCAAAAATAACATCCGGGGATTTTTACTTTCCTCTGTATTTCTGTTCTTGAGCATTGGAACTGTACTTCAACAACGGAAGATAATGTCAAACAGACGAGAACAGTGAGGTACGCATATTGATAAACACCCTGTGTGTCTCCACTGACCTTGCGATTGAGTGTTTCTTGGGAGTTGCCTTTGGACCTGTGTGGTGAGGACATCTGCCGGAGGAGCTCACGCTTGCTTGAAGGCTGCACATCCTGGTCTAGGCTCTCCAGTTTGAACTTCCTCCAGTCGTTTATCACCCCCTTGGGACCTTGAATAATTTAACAGGAGACGTCAAATGATAAAGCCCAGCATCGCCATCTTTGCTGTGGGCATTAAATAGTCTCACATGGACAGGCCATAAAAGACAGGCAGACTTGGGATTGTCATGAATCATTGTGAAAGCAACTTGATGTCCTGTCAGCTTCATGAAAGCTGATGGACTGAACACGAACATGTATTGTATTAATTTCCTGAATCCAAGCCTGGTTGGCAACAGGAGAAAATCTGCTTAGAGTGTCTGTCAGATGGCCAAATGCATAATATCACAGCAGCCTTTTACTGAAGTGTTTTCTCCTACAGGACATAGTATGGACTGCAAACATCTGAGAGCCAATATCAACTTGTGTGGCAGCTGTTTATGTTAGCACTGTAAAAGACTGGGTTTCTGGAGATCCAGAGTGCATAGTGTTTATACTGCCTACACATTTTGTACTATACTGGTAATGTTAGTTACTGTTTGAACTGCCCTCTATGAATGTCAAAGTGGAGTTCCAATTCCTTCATCCCAAAGAAATAATAACTTCCTGTTACCTGTGTGGCTTGCGGATAGTTCATCCTCAACCAGAGCAAGGTCTGACATTTCCTTGAGTGAACTGTGAAAAAACAAGAATAATGGATTTGTATACTTTGAAATCTACTTGTATCAGTTTTCAACCATCTGTTCAGTTGCCTTGTCTGACCCCAATGGGCTGAAGCATCTCTCTGTGGAATGCAGCCCAGGTCAGTGTATATGCCTGTAATTAATTCAATTAAATTTGAAACAGTCAAAGATACTGTATAGTTCCAAACTTATCTCTGCAATGTACTGTAGGCTTGTGTCAATAACAGTTAAAGATATCTAGGTTGACATGGGATTATGAGTTTGCATCCAATTTGTGTAATTGGTATTCGTGCCGTCGTGGTGTTGCTTGTGGTCATCTTGGTTTCTGATTGATGGGTGTGGGGGCTGGTATCATTGGATGCACACTGTGGTGAGTTAGTGAAACCCCAGTTTCAACATTGGAGTGCAATGCTATAATTAGTAATACGCTTGTAAGTTAAGGAAATTCCTCTTCGATGTTTTTAAAAATGCAAGCTCAGACATGATTGTCATAATGCAGTGGTACCTCGGTTCTCGAACTTAATCCGTTCCGGACTCCAGATTGAATCCTAAAAAGTTTGAGTTCTGATCAAATTTTTCCCTTAAGAAATAATGGAAAACCAATTAATTGGCTCCTGGCCCCCCAAAATTACACCTAAATATGTTCTTTTTAGCATTTAAACACAAAATGAACGGGATAAAACAAGAAGATTTTTATCTTAATGGCTTCCAAAACAATAAAGATCATATCCCAACATTACCCCTGTCCTGCTCCAATTGTCCGCTCCTTCCGTGTGCCACGCCCCCCATTAGCCTCGTGTGGGATCCCCATGTGATCAGCTGTTTATGCTTGTTATCATTAGTCCTCTGTATTAAGTCCGTGTTTCAGTTTGTTTCCGCAGTCCAGTCATTGGGTGCGTTCTACTTGCTTACAGTGCTGGCTTAAAGCAACGCATTCTGATCCTGACGCAATGCATTACGGTTACATGCATTGTGACCTCTCACCCGGCTGCACAAACTGGAACCGCCTCCGTGACGACACACCTTTGTCCTTAATGGCTGAAGAGTTTAGTTACATGCATGACGTTTGTATCCCAGGCAGTTCTGATGCATAATCTGCTATTTCTCCCGAATATCACGTAAAGCAGTGAGAACTGGTTTTCAGTTAATTTACCTGGTAAAATTAACTTTAAATAAATTACATAAATGCTCTAATAGTACACGTAAGTTACTGGTTTACTTATTGTTAGTTACTGTAATGTTGAGCTGCTTTATTTGGTTAATCGTCCAGTCTGTGAAGAAGGCAATCAAGTAAAAATTGCATTGTAGTCTTTGTATGACAATAGAAACTTTGAATCTGGTCCATTATTTATTTTTATTATTATTCTGTATTCATTCATTTGTTTGTGAATTGCAAAGTTTTCGGTTGTAACATTTGTACAACTATTACGTAACTTTTTGGTCAGCAATGGCTAACAAAATATAAAGTACAGTGTATTACTGGATTCCGTATTTTCAATAAAATAGCATTATCACCAACAAGCGCTGCTACTACAGCAAATGTGAGGCTGACACTGTTACCTTTTGTTTCCACTCAGAAATGTGCAATGTGACTCATTTCTTGGCGCTTACAATTTATATTAGGTCAGCGTTAACGGTTCGACTTCTGATATTCAGATCGAGTTCTAGGTCAAACTGGTTTGTTCGACTTTCAAGAAATTCGAGTTCTAGTGAGTTTCGGTACCACTGCATATAGTACTGCCTTGTTTGTTTCATGACTAAAATAATCCATCCATCCATCTATTCATCAGCGTTGTGCCAATCAATTTAGTTAATTGCAGGACTCACATTGATATACCAAATCTCCAGCCCTTTCTGGAATATAGAAGGATGCACATATACAGAGAGAACATGCCAACTCCCAAAGCATCATAAGTATAATTATTATAATGTTTTGCTCCAAATGTTTGATGTTTTGATCCAAATGAAATTGAATTGTAAATTAAATTTTAATTGTTATTGTAAAAAATTATGCATGCTAGATGTGCAATATAGTGAACAAAGGCTCGGTTTAAAATTCCTATGCTGAGTCAATTGGTTTTAAGACAGTTTTTTGTTAAAAGAGAAATAATGTATTTTCATTGAATTGGTTTGAATTCAGCATACATGAAAATAAATATTGAACCTATTGTCCGTCAGTTTACAGCAGGGGTGTTTCAAAGTCCCACAAGTTCCGTGACGATGAGTGTTCAGACACCTTAATTTTCACTAATCAATTTGTGGCACCTTTCCATGTTGAATATTAAAAAATCAGGATGATTTTATGTCGCAATATGGATTGGTGCTCTTCCAGTCTTGGTTATGACGCTGCTTCACTTTCCAAAAGCCCACCATTTAAAATATATTTTTGAAAGTTTCATACAATACTACGTGTTTGCTTTAAAATAATCATGAATCATATCTTAGCATTTTTTTCACATCGAACAAATATAGTAAACATATCTAAAATACATATGTAAAGGTTTCTGAACTCTTCACATAAGCATAGTCGCCTGGCTGGTATAACGATACTAATACTCTAAACCAGTACTCTAGCCTTCGTACAACACAAAAACATACTGTAATCTGTTATTTTCATGAAGCATGACAAAAACAACATGTATCTGTTTATAGTTTGTTTTACTCAATGATGTATCATGGTGATGAAATACAAAGCCATTGGATATACTGGTTGTACTGGAAATCTAATTGGCAAGCAAACAACTTAAAATTTAATCTTTTAGTTACTTAAAACAACAAAGCAAACTTTTCTTTTAGTGAATAAATGCTACATAAAACACTATAGATGCAACCTTGATACGTAAGAATATAGATAATATTGCATTGAACATGCTTTATTTATCTGTGCATCGTGTTCTTGTGCTACAATTTCCTCCTGGGGTCAACAAAGTTAATCTTAATCTTCATGTTATTTTACGGTAAATACTGGCTACAGTGCTGACGGACTAGGCGACCAATAAATTGTAACATAGAATCAATAATCAGCCATCATCTCCAGCTAAATATGTTATTGAGCATGTGCAATCTTTTTGGCAAGGCCTGAACTTCTGCTGACTTACTGCGGGGTTGGACTTACTGTGGATTTCCTCCTTTGGCTGGTGGTGCTGTTGTAATGAGGTGCTGTCTTAATGGTTCCATGTCCTTCAGTATGAAAGTGAGTGTTTACGCTGGATGGGCAGGGCCAAGGGGGAGCTTTCCCAGAATAAGATACTGGAATCTTGGTGACCATCTTAGAATCAGTACATGCAAACTAAGAGGATTGTGCCTGAGGTATTAGAGGACAGCTCTCAAGTAGGCTATGGGGGCTGGTTAAAGTAAAAAGGAGCAGGAACTGAGCTGTTAGTTTCCATGAGGACAGATAAGCCTACATCACAGGTGGTAATCAGGTACAAGAATATCACTGTATGTCTCAGGTCAAGAGTCTGCATTCTGCCCCTTCCTGTTTGTATTTCCACTGGCTTTTCCTCACACACCCCTCCTCTATAAGTTGGTTTCTTTACTCTTGTCCCAGTTGCTTATTCCTTCTGTTGTCGCTCATTCCACAAACTTCTGTTTGCGATAATGAATGTCAGACAGAAAGACATTGGGATCTGTGTGATGTAAACAGACAGCCTTATCCAGGCAGTCGAACGTCTTGCCCATGAACCCAGAATGGTCGGTCATTAAAAAAAGTAATTTGTTATGTCTCGAGGGAGGAATGTTGACACCTGGAACAGCTCCCTGAAAGGATTCCACCGCATGACAACCCTTGTTGCTATGTTGCCCCTCTGGTAGCTGTTAACTGGTATTTTAGACATGAATTAATGTGATAAATAACACAACTGCACCATATATGCATTCCAATGGCCCTCTTAAGCACTTTTTTGCGTGTAACTACAAAATGTTGTAAATTATGTAATAAGTTACTCTATAGTAATCAGGCTATGGGAACTCTTTATGGATTCTTCTCTAAAAAGATTTAGCAGAAGCGACTGCACAATAACTAATCCAATTTCCAACGTCCAATTCATTTTGCTTATGCACCATACTGTTTTTCACTTGTTTATTTGCACCAAATGCTATCTATTGTTGCGTTAAGTTCTATTGTTTTTTTTCTTGTTTGTCTTTTTAATCATTGTACCTGTTGCTGTTTTCTGTCTGGTAGATGCCACACAAAACGTTGTTGTAAACAATACACTAACAATACAGCCTATCTTTGTCTTATATCTGTCTTATCTTTATGTTCTGGAATGCTTACTTTAACAGGTCTTTTTCTCAAGCCGGTTTTGGATCTCATTTATATAAACACACTGTCTAGGTGGTTGTTTCCATTTTTGGATCACAATAGCTGTTAATCTGTTACACTTTTTAAAAAACATTTGTGTGCAAGTGGTTAATTAAAGCCTAATATGGTTGAGAGGGTGACAGACAGCTTTGTAGGTAAGCATCCACCAGATCCGGTTAAGCACTTTGCAGTCGATCTAAGGAAGCTTATGCTGAAACCAGTACAGTATTGTATTAGTGTGCTGTAGATACAACCAGAATGCATTCCGTCTACACTACCAGTCAAAGGTTTTTTTTTAATCACTTTTCCATTAATTTCATAAGCTGCAAACTTTGGTAATATAGTTAATGCAGTCAAGAGTAACATTCAATCTGGTGCCAGGTAATGGTTCTCAGTCCAGTCCTTGCGCTTCCCATTCACTGTTATTGCAGGACTTGAGAGATGATGAGAGTAGTGCTGTACGTTAGGGGGCTGGGATGTTTACATTCTTGTTTTCCAGTTGTTCAGTTTCTTTTGTTACTGTTCCTCTGGATACTTGAGTAAGACTTGTTTTGGCTTAGTTTGTTTTTATAAGTGAACTCTGTTCTGGGTCATGCCTCCTTTAACTGTTTCTGTAACCTGCCAAACCACAGGGCCATGGAATGGAATAGTGTGAGGTTTTCCCTGGTGCTTGGAGTGCCAAACCTGCCACCACCCCAAATTTACCATGAAAGCTACAGGACCTGCTTGCAAGGCTGGATGTAGGTTAATGCCATATCCAGGATGGGGCAATTACAGGTGAAGGGCCTTGCTTAAGGGCCAAATAGAGTAAAACCCATCCTAGTATTCATACCAGCAACTCCTATTGCCAGCACAGATCTCTAGCCTCAGAGCCACCCCCCATTTGTATAAGGATTTTTACCAATTCAATTCAATTCAATTCAATTCAATTCAATTCAATTCAATTCAATTCAGCTTTCACTACATAGTAACCCCAAGATAATTGCAACTGACTGCTACACAGCATTTTCCTGTATTTAAAAAAACTTATTGTATGTGGGGTGCAGGGGTGTTGTAAAGGGGGGGATTTAGGATGATTCCAAGGGTCTTTCAGTGACAGGGGCCTAGTGGGCTAAGAATTCCAATGGGAGAAATGGCATCGGGCCTGGTCAGAAGACATTACCTAATTACATGGGGCTGGGGACTGGGATTATTATGTCTGGGAAATGGTGTCATTTCTATGGGAAAACAGGCTGGCCACCAATATGTGAGCAGCACACATGAAAAAAGAAGCTAGCCTTTGAGCTGGACCTGAAATCAATCAAGGTAAGGGCAGGAAAAGCTTAGTGTTGCCACTTGCCTGTGGGATGGGCTCACATAGTTAATTGTATTTTGTGGTTTCATTCATGTTACTGGGGGGGGGGGGGGGCAGAGAACATACTGTACCAATTATTATACATCCTAGCAAATGACCAAATGATTCATCACACCAAAGCTGGTCACCCAACTGTCAAGACCCCTTTTATGGAAGTGTTAGACTCTTCTGAGAACAAGATGGTGGCCAAAACTTTGTGAAATATTCATCCACCCACCTATCCGTCCGTCTTCTATCTGTTTATCCTAGCCAAGGTCATGGAATTTCGGTGAACGTAATTTTGGAAAAAAAAGATGATAGCTAAGTTGATAGAGCACACCTGCATCAGCAGTGGATTAATAAAAAATTAAACACGAACACAAGTGAAAGCACAACAGTCGACTACCCAAAACAATCCTGAGCCAATTTCGCTCCTGAATTTTGTTTGTGGTCTTGTCAAAATCCACATCTAACCTACATATTTCAAATAGACCTGTTTTCTTTGGGATATTTCTTGTAACTGAGACTGCCTGGAGATCCTGAAGGGCTGATAAGGGGATACCCTGCGGCTGGCTTCATGTACTGTCTAGCAAGTCCAGGCACTGTCTAAGATCCAGCCCAGTGAACTGTGAGTAGCAGAACACTTTCCAATATTAGGCCTGCAATGACCTAATATTGACCCAGGGAGTCCCAAGATGAATTTCTATGTGAGTATAATGCTTTATACTTATGTGGCTCATGTGATTGCTAGACATTCCTTTTTGTATTGGAAATTAAGATTTTCCACGTTATTTTCCCCTAAAACATACTGAATATATTTTTACACTGAGCTATCTTGAGGAAATGCATATCTTATATGACCCGGGATAGGTTTTTATTGTGTCTGCTACAAAAATTGAATACTATTTTTAAGTATGTAACACACCCCCTTATCTTGATGCCTTTAACCACTAAGAACTTGTTCTATAAAGGAAATTGCTAGAATAAGTGAATAAATATGTAATTGGCATATTGAATCATTACACTAGGCGTGAACCATCTGCAGTGACAAGCTTAGAAAAGTCCTCACCTGCCTCTTCTGACTAATCATGAGCCTCACGCTGTTCCTGTTGATGGTGTTAAGTCCGTCCTTAGGTGAGTCGTGCTGGAAGGCAGCATTGCTCCATGCAAGCATGTCAACGCACAGCGCGGTATATTCTCTCATTTTAGGACTTTCCCTATTCAACTTCCTTAGTTACTGGGGGGCATGGTTGCAAAAGCCCTCCAGACTGTTGTCAAAAGCAGATAATTTTCTAATAAAAATTGTAACCTCAGGCATGGGATAGGCACCATACTCATAAAATATTACATTTATAACATGAAACATGGACACTGTAGCCAACCACTACTATGTACTATTCTTCTGAAGAATAATATTTTTCATACTGCCATAGCAAAAATACTTTGCCTTCTGGGCTAGTCACGCGATTGCAGTGCTTCCACCAGAGGATTTACTACTACCATTGTCGCCCTTGCGTGTGCAGGATACATCAGTGCCTAACTATTCCCCTTTAACTAATTAGCTCTGTTCATGCATGTGATTACAATTTTGAATTCCAAGAATCCATAATGATCTTCCGCTGTTCTGGAATACCCCTTAAGTTGGATATTATGGAATGCTTCCGTGAGAATACCTTGTTTCACAAGTAAAGTCTTGCAATGCTCTATAACGATTGCACCCTTAGAGATGCGGGGAATCCTTTGTGTTTCTCAGTCTAAGGTTATTCCACTTTCCAGGCTCCATATCTTAAAAATGAAACTCTACCATAAACTTGACAGTAAATTAGGACCAGCTCCTGGGAACTGTGGAGAAAGTTCTGTCTGGGTGTATCCATATGTCTGCTCAGGCTAAGAACTGCTACTGCTACTAGATACTGGGTTACGATAGCATGCTACATATGAATAGGGAGTAAACATATGCATAGATTTTATCTTAATGTTGTCATTCTGTCCTGGCAAGCCAAACATTCCAACCACCATAGTGATACAATCACAGGGAGCCAACAGAGAAGTGCCCTCTTCCTGGTGGCAGAACTCTGGGAACTTGTTTTCCTCTGACAAAAAAATGGTTTGTTTCATCCAGTCCCTTCATCAAGTAATTTGTTTATGGGCTTCCTACTGATCAGTCCTGGGGCCTGATTCTATATTTGGTTTAACATCATTTCAGAAATTTGTAAGTGTGATTCATAGCAAATGAAAGTATACACACAAAAAGAGTGTGTATGCCTCTCTCCCAGTTTGGCAACCTACGAATGGCTAATTGTCGCAAAATCATGAGCAGCTGAATGGTTTTAGAGTTTACCTCTAAAAGACATGACGTAAGGCATTTATTTAGGCTGCATGTTTATTTACAGTTTTCAAGATGGGAACAGTCAATCGACACAGAAATAGTATCACTAATTGCAACAAGCTGAGACCTAATCCTGAGGTCACCAAACCGGACATCCTCAATGCCCTGGCTGCGCCTAGAAATTCTGTCCATAAAGGTTATGAACAGAATCGGTGATAAAGGGCAGCCCTGA
>JABFDZ020000037.1:14909338-14926323 GCA_019775955.2 Pollimyrus isidori
AGTATGGGAGAGACAGGGTATGCCCTGGATGGGATGATAGTATGGGAGAGACAGGGTATGCCCTGGATGGGATGATAGTATGGGAGAGACAGGGTATGCCCTGGATGGGATGATAGTATGGGAGAGACAGGGTATGCCCTGGATGGGATGATAAGGAAAACAAACACTTCAAGATTGAAGCTGAAGTGTGGAGAAAGATGAGGAAATAAGCTTTGGAAAAAAGGTTTAAACTTTTAAGATGGATTATGGTTTATGGATAGCACTATACTCCTATCAAACCCTTCACATCTTTGTATTGAAATTGATTATCTTATCCAGTTATATTGCTACTGAACAGCATTGGGGCCATCTAAAAAAGGAGAAGCTATTTATGTAATTCAGCTGTAACCACAAAACTTTCATCTTTAATCTCAAAATATTCAACTTTTTTTCAAAGTAATTTAAAGTTTATTCTCTAAGTTTTTCAGTTTTTCCTCAAAAAAATATTTAAACTTTAATCTGTATTTAATCTGGTGTTTTTTCCTCATTTTAAATGGCTTTAATGCTTTATCGCATGATATTCAGTCACATGTCACATATATACCCTTACATGCTAAGGGCACTTCTTTACATGAACCAATTTATTTTTAAACTGAGGAAGTACTACATAAACTATAGATTTTGCTTATAATACTGGCTGTGAAACATAGTAAGTTTTGTCAGTCATTGACTCTTGTATATAAACATGCTGACAATCAGTCCTGCAAACAATGACAGCAGGAATATACAGTGAAAATAGCAATTCAAGTGAATCATAGCAGAAACCCAAGTAACTTCTGGTCACTTAGACAAAGAATTTGGCTTTTAAATGGTTTCATGACCTCTACTGTCATGTTGATTGAGCTGCATTTTAGACATTTAGATTATAGGATTGTCAATTTTGACGTTCAGCTTTGGAGCTGCGCCCTGGCTGGGTTTAGAGAACATGACGATGCCCCTTGCATGAACATTGTACCTTGGTATACGCTACGCAGATGAAATTACAAAGCTTTATTGTTGTGAGGGCGGAGCGCAAGACTCTTTTTATTTTACGGGTCAGTGAAGGTGGAACATTCAGTAGAACTGGCGGCAAATGTAAATTCCAGGCATAATGGCGTGGTTGACATACACTGTCAAAGGTTTTTGCACACGCTGAGAATTTCTACATTTGCATGTTATTCACTTAACATTTACTGAAAATATAATCAGTATTCTTTGCAAACAAAGTTATAGTATGTTCACCATTTGAGTACCTGTATTAGCAAGAAAATGCCATATCTTTGATTCATCAAAGTAACCTCCTCTAGCAGTTATAACAGCAGAGAAAATTCGAGACAATCTATCTACAAAGGACAGTAAATACTGCTTTGTTTCATGTGATCATACAGTTATCAACCAATTGATAGGATGTCAGACATGCACTGTTGCATACTCTTTACATTTTATAAAGGAGACTTATTTTTTTCACTTATATTTTCATTGATAGTTGTTCACGCAACTTTACAGAACAAGAATAGAATATCTGCAGTTTTTGGATTCATGGCACTTTTGACTGGTAGTCTAGTTTAATGATGTCTATAGTTTATTCAGTTTATATTATTTCACTGCTACCAAGTCAGTGATTGGTAGTAATGGAATATATACTATATCCGCCGGGATTCTATATGTGTTGCATGTTTCCCCCATGTTGTCGTGGGGTTTCCTCTGGGTACTCCGGTTTCTCCCACAATCCAAAAACATGCTGAGGTTGATGCGGAGATACCAGATTGCCCGTAGGTGTGTATGTGTGTGTGAATGGTGTGTGAGTGAATAGTGTGTCAGTGACTGGTGTGTCAGTGACAGGTGTGTCAGTGTGCCCTGCGATGTTTTGGCACCCCATCCTAGGTCGATCCCTGCCTTGTACCCTGCGATGTTTCGGCGCCCCATCCTGGGTTGTTCCCTGCCTTGTGCCCATAGCCTCTGGGATAGACTCCCGAAACCCCAAAACCCTGAACAGGTTTCAGAAGATGGATGGAAAATGGACAATGGCCGGTGTCATAGTATTAATACTCAGGCATCTAATTTGATAACACTTTAGTGGCTTGGTAAGAAACCGTGTGCATTATCAAAGGCATCATGAAGTAACAGTTTATTAATAGCTACCTAACAGTAGACCATTATAGCTGAAGTATAACAAATTTATGTCTGCTTACTAATGCATACTTGATATTTTTTAGTTGTGAGTGATTCAGAAGTGCTTTAGTAAATATTTTGTGAGACTTTGCAATGCATTTCTAAATTTGACTGTTTTTTCTCGATGGTTTGATTTTATTTACTAATGTGATTAGAAACAGTTTATTAACAAGAACTGAAGTGTCACCTCCACTTCTTGGCAACATCTTCCTTTAATCATTCACTAAGGCCTTTCATGTTGAACCATTGACACACTTATTGCAATCAATATTATGCGTCAGTGATCCTACAGGTATTCTAAATGCAGTAGTTATTGTCTGTGTTATGAAAACATTGCACCATGCAACGAACTGCTTACGTTGCCTAGTAGGTTAAGGTAGGTAAATAATTCCTTCTTTGTGCAATTATCTGTATAAGAATTATGATGCAATTCTTCATTCACCATTTCTTCAGTTGCCATTAGCTTACTGGTAACTTTAGATGCGTTGTCTTGTGTAGTCACAGGAAATAGGTCATAAGCATGACATGGGCATTTCTTTTAAGACTATGTGAGGTACGCAAACATTCAGTACGAATATCACCACGTCAGACATTCCTGCTGCAAAAAGACATACATTGGTTTGTATGACTTCTTCTGCTCTTTTCCTAATTTATCATTATTCCCTAATTTATAATTATGTTTTTTTTCTGTTAAACTCTTTGTCATTTTTCTCCAATGGTTACAACAACTGTGCATGAAAGAAGGACCATTAGTAGTCTGTTGTTTTATGTTGAATTATCATTTGAAATGTTTAGATATTTAAGTTAATTATTGGTAAATAAAAAGTGTGGCATGACTGGAATTCACTTTCTCTTCAATTTATTCACAGCCAAAATGTCTAATTCTTGGTGAAATAGTGAAGTTTTTTTATTTGAATTTTTTTTTAAATATGTATATATATATATATTTCCCCCCACTGTTGTGGTGACCCAATCCTCATTCTCTCAGTTTCTTCACCATCTCACCTTGAATAATCCACACGCTTCACATTTTGATGACCCCTGGCATATCTTTGCTCTTTTAAAGTAGAGTGTTTGAAGGATGTATATTTATGCAATATAGGCAATATGGCCAATTGCCAGAACAATATCAACTGAAGTGGCATAGCAAATCTCTCTGTGTCTGATGAAGCTCTCATAAATTATTAAAATAAGTTATACCTCAGACTACTATTTTGAAAGAATTTTTGATTAAAAAAATAGGTAAAAGGTTATATAGGGGCTGCCAGCACTGGCAGGATGCTGTAGATGATAATGTGTGATTTTCCAAAGGGAACGTCTGAAGCTCGTGCACCTCTGTGTGCCTTTGGGTCATGTGTCACTCAAGACCCCTGGCTTGTACACTATACACTGCAGAGTAACAGGGACGTCTGAAAGGGAAGCACACAGAAGATCTGCAGGTTTTCTGTGCTGCTGATGACCAGCTCAGCTTAGCATAAAGCTTAACTGCCATCTGTAGCTCAACTGTAGCTACTGATGCAATGTTTTTTTTTATAAATGGCTTACATTATGTGGCATAGAGTTCATTTTATGACATATCATTCCTACTTTGATGTGTCTGTCTGTTACTCCTTTGACTCAGTATTACTTTGTCCATGAGTAGGACAGTCAAGTATTTAGTCTTGTGTAGCAGGTGTGTAACTGGTGTGTAACTGGCTTTAAAAGTCGGCCACGGGTCATGCATGAATAAAGCAAATTAAAATTCTAATCTGAAACTTTGCTTCTTAACTTATGCAGTTAATATGTTTTGCCAAAATCTATTGAACCAAAGGGGATATAAAAAAATCCACTTACAACTTACTTAGCATTTATCACTAGGAAGAACAGACTTGCTTGTACACAGCAATTAAAGGACAGAAACATACAAAACAATACATTTTATGGAAAAGGCAGATAAACATAGTTGTCAATTCAAAGTCATGCATAAAATGATGAATTACGATCACAATTCTAAAAATACAATCAATGTGAGTTACTAATTGAGCTTTCTGGAAAAAGCATCAAGTAAATCAAACATTCTTCTTGGCTTTAAGAGAAAAACACAGTGATTGTAACTTGTAAAGAAAACTTCCTGCCCTCCAGCAATCTGCTATAATCGCCTACTGAGGCCAAATTAACTGACTGGAGAACTACACCGCAGCAGCACATGGGCTTGTGTAAATACGACGGCATGTGTTGGGACCTGTTTCATAAAAGTCAACAAATACACAGACATCTGAATTGATGCTTTACACTTGCCCACGTAACTACATTGTAACTATGTACACAAAATATTTCTTCCATAGAGCTTTTCTAATATTGTGAAAAAGGTTTGTTGAATGTGTACATAGTACAATGAGATTCTTTGACCACATAAACATAAAATTCTACAAAGGCTAAATTAAGGAACTGACTCTGACGTATAAGAAATTAACATTTCAATTAGAAACATCTTAATAGACGTTATTCCTGTCATATGGGGGTGGACATAGGGAGCATCGGAAAAAAATACGTGTTTGCTCTATAGCAGGTGAAATATAATATATGATTGGAGGAATATATCTCAATTCTCAGTATGGGTGAGACAGAAGGTGAATGATACCTGGATGTCATAGGGGTGCATGAGGAACTTCCTCTTCCTCATTGGTCAAATGTAACACTGACCTTTCACATAGAACCACAGGGTCCATAAAGAACTGCTGGTCAGTTTACCACATCACCAGTTAGAACTACTGGTCAGTTTACCACATCACCAGTTAGAACTACTGGTCAGTTTACCACATCACCAGCGATGGTCTCACACTCATTTTCAGAGAGATTGGATGTGTTTTCATTGCATGCAAGTTGATTTGTTTATCATATTTATTTTTGCGATTTCTGAACTATGTAAGCAAATCACTGATTCCGATTCGATATTGCCTTAGCAACCATCTTGTTGTCAAAATATGTAACCATCTCATGGCAAGCATGAGTCCTTGTTCATACTTCATTTTATGGCGTGTGTGTTCAGGCTGGGGACAGTCCCCCGTGTGGCAGCTTGTGTTCATGCTACTTTTGGCTACAGATGCTCCAGGTCAGCAGAGGGCAGATGTATTGCAACAAATACAAGCAGTGTAGTAAAACAGGTAAACTTATGAATAGTTTTAAAGTTACTAGTTAAGGCTGGGGCGGTATTTTGGTACTAAGGCATACACTGTACCATAGTACAGTGGTACTTTGGTTCTTGAACTCACTAGAACTCAAATATCTTGAAAGTCGAACAAACCAGTTCGACCTAGAACTCGATCTGAATATCAGGAGTCGAACTGTGAACGCTGACCTAATATAAATTGTACGCCCCAGAAAATGAATCATACTATAATGCAATTCTTACTTGAATGCCTTCTTCACAGACTGGACGATCAACCAAATAAAACAGCGCAACATTACAGTAACTAACAATAAATAAACCACAAACTTACATGTACTATTAGAGCATTTATGTCATTCATTTAACCTTTATTGTACCAGGTAAATTAACTAAAAACCAGTTCTCACTGCTTTACATGATATTCGGGGGAAATAGCAGATGTAACTGAACTAGCAATAGCAGAAGGAACTGCCTGGGAAACAAACATCATGTAACTAAACTCTTCAGCCAATAAGGGCAAAGGTGTGTCGTCACGGAGGCGGTTCCAGTTTGTGCAGTCAGGTGAGAGGTCGAAATGCATCTAACCATAATGGATTAGGTCAGGATCAGAATGTGTTGCTTTAACACTAGCAGTCCTGAAAAAATCAAGCTTTCCTCACAAGGAGCCGCACACAAGCTGCCCGCGGAGACATTTTTCTAGCAGTGTGGTCTCAGAAATCAGAAAATACAGATTGTAATAGATCGTAATTTGAAACTGCCCATAACTGCCCATCCTGTTTCATCAATTGTTTGTGTGCACTGTGGCATCACATTATCCCATACACAAATGCACACACGTCCGGGGTAATTTACAGTCATCTGTGTGATCATAATCACGCAATGTCCTTCTTATTGTACCGTAATATATTTGCACCGCAATCTGTTTCTAAGTAATTAGCAGTTTCGGGAAAAAATGCTCTTCTTGTTTTATCCTGTTCGTTTTGTGTTTAAATTAAAAAACACATTTAGGTGTAATTTTGGGGGGCCAGGAACCAATTAATAGGTTTTCCATTATTTCTTACGGGAAAAATTGGATCAGAACTCGATCTTTTTAGGATCTGATCCAGAGTCCGGAACGGGTTAAATTCGATAAACTGAACTAAACTAATAAAAATGAACACACAACTAGGGAATTAAAGTCTCTAACCCATTTGCTTAACCCAGTAAGCTACACAGCAGTCCAAGGAGCAAGAAGACACACTAGGGACTTAGGAATAAGACAGAGGAGGGAACAGGATGGGCAGCAACAGCTACTGGCCAAGCAGGTACTGAACACATAGGACAGAGAGGGGAAAAGGCAGAATGGAGAAGGACAGGGGAGGAGGAGTCAAAGGGTCAAACTACGACATTACGTTATTGCTTATGTTTTTTTATTGAATGAGTTTATAAACATAACAAGTAGCACTGGGGTAATGCAGAAAAAGTAGCAGGTGACTGAATAGTCATCAATATTGTGCAGAGAAGGAGAAAAAATAATTTAAAAAGAATGTATAATGATGTTGCACATTACTGCACACAAATTCATTACTCAGTGATTTCAGAGAAGCCATTTCACAGAACATCGTGAAGTTATGCCTAACTCTGTATTGGCACTGGTGCTGAATACAGAGTGAAATATAGTGTCATTCCTTTTGTTTATTATTTCATAGAGATGGTATGGCTACATTTTTCTGAACTAACAAACTAAAAATGTCTATAGTCTAAACTAAGTGACTGTTAACTAAGTGTCACATGGGAAGTCCAGTATTGCTCTTTTGCATAGAGGTTCAGGACCTCCTGTATAAAAAGGACAGAAATGTGTTTGCTTTTTTCATGTTAACATGCTCAACATTATTACACATTAACAAAATTATTACACATGTACAAAATGTGTATTAACATATCATTTTTGAACATGTTAATGCAAATAAAGCGTGCCTGCAAACATGTTGTTTTGGCCTTTCATACCAGACACTGTGGTTAGTTATGACAAAGTGTCATAATGACATAGTGACTAAGCCACCCATAGAATACAATGATAATTAAATAAAAACCACTATCTTCAGTTCAATTCAAATGGCTTTATTGGCATAAAGGTTTTAAGAACAATATTGCCAAAATATCACAGTACAGTTCTTTCCCTTCAGATTGTGCTTTGTTAGACTTTTTATTCCCAAACAATGCTGTGAGGCTCATGAACGTGTTTACATAGATCCATAAACAGCATCCACTGTTTGAAATAACTGCACTCAAATAGACTTTTCCAGCAAGTGTTACAATTCATCCTGCCCATGGTGTAAGTAAAACACTTCTGTCACTTTCCATACAATTATACAAAAATGGCATGTTCTCGAAACTTCAAGTGTTCCTTGCAGCAGAGATGTGCATGTTGCTTGGATACACTAAGCTTAATCTAACTCAAATATTTTCTAAATCATCAAGCCAGAACCAAAAAGTGTTAAGGTTCTGCCCAGCCCTCCCTTAACACATGCTGCAAGATTACGAAGTCGTTGGATGCAATGCTATCACAAAGTGACAGGAGCTGCAGCAAAGAATGATGCTTGCCCAGATGATGAAGCAAACATTACCCAATTACATAAGTCAACTCAAATATGTATATTTCCTGTTCATAGTTTCCTGATCATAGTTGGGTGGTCAAGTGACATCACTGGTAAACATCCAGGTCATGTAATATGCAGGATGGTGACCAGTGTTTATAGAAATGCATCTGTGCTGTTCTTGTGCATATACACAGTACATACTGACTTTATCGTCAAGCATTAGTCTAAAGAAATTATGTACCTGTTGTGTAAGTATGTGATTTCGGGTGAACCCGTGTTTAACCTGGGAGGTGCACAAAGGCTTCCTGCCTCTGCTGGAACTCTCCTGCAAATTGATAGCTCCCTGACACCTACAAATGATGCACAACGTCTTGGAAATCTGTCATGCTGCTATTCAGCGGAAACACAATTATCCAGCAAGAACTTCCACTGCTGCAAGCTCAGCCTGAACTAGACTTGGCCAGTATGCAATTCCTAATACTGTAGTACCATTCGGACATTATATACCACAGAATTTTTATGGCATTTTAAAAAACAATTGTATTGTTGAATTTCCTGATAATGAAAATACCATGATGCTACAGTAATACTACCAATGCCTAGGCAGTACACACCCCCTGTTAGGGCATATATATTTTAGGCTATTTTGAAAGACAATTTTTTTCCAAATTCATTATTCAACCATCTTCAACTGTCACAATACTGTCCAATTTTAACCAATACTTCTGCAAACAACAAAAGTGTGCAAATTAACGTAAACTATGTTAAATTCAAGTATGGAAACAAATCACATGCCCTTTCTACAACACAGTGGGCAAAGGATATTTTGATTGACCTCTGCTGAAAAATAAATAGTTTAAATAAATAGATAACATAAATAAAGACATTTTTTTAAAAAAAACAACTTTATAAACATTCATACCCAGAATAAGTTGTACAAAAATATCACATTAAGAATTATTAAACAAATAAATAAATAAGTTAGTTGTACTTTTTTGTTTCCAAACGATTGTTCGTTTTGTTTGGCTGCTAAAGCTCAGAAGCTCGTTCTTCCAGTATGACAGTCTGCTTTAAGTCTCTCTGTCCAGACTGTGCTGTACTGGAGTTGATTGTGGTTAATCCAGCGTTATTCAAATCTGGGACATGAAAGGACACCGTGGGACAGGGCCCCTTGACGTTGCGACAAACAAGCTTCTGCAGAGAAGCCGTGTTGACGATTTCGAACCCGACTTTTCCCCCGAAGGTGCTTGGCTTCCAGTACTCGGGAGAGCATATGGCATTTCCCAAGAGGCCTTTTAACGAATACGGGGCCCCCATTTCTACCATGGTCTCTCCGAAGATGGCGTTGGGCCTTGGTTTCTCCACCAGCAGACCAGGATACAGCTCCATAGCGTCAATATGCCCATACAATTCTTCCAACTCAGACGCCATCTTTTTATCTCCTGGAAGAAAATTGAAACAATGATGCAAGTTGCACAGTGTCAAAGAAAAAAGGCAGAAGAAAGTGTTTGACGATAATTATAAATGAATGTTTGTTGTATTCACATTTCAGTGTACAGTACATTTCACCTTATTCATCCACTGACATGGCAACACAGGACTGAACCAAAGTTAATTTGTGCTTCTCACCAGTCAGTTCTTCAAAGGAAGTGTAGGGAATCATAGAGAAGCGTTTCCTGTAGGCATTCAGAGACTGGTAACGCAATGCTCGGCTGTGTTCGAGTGACTTTGTGGCAACCATTGCCACGGCCGCAGGTACATTATGGCCGCCAGCAACCTATTGACAAAGCAAAGTGATACAGATTAGGATGTCATAGTAGAGAACCTCAGTGCAATGAACGTCACATTTCTTACAGGTACTCACCCTGCCTGCAATTTGCTTGGTAAAAGATTCTACGAGGTTATTGATGCCATGCTCCAAGACGATGGAATTGTTGAAGAGGAACTGCTGGTAGCTGTAGACCCGACCGTGAATGTTGAATGCGTCAGGCATGAGGGGGTGCCAATGGTAGAGCATGTTGAACTCAGCAGAGATACGATTCTGGTATTGGAAGCGCTGATTGAATAGCAGCTCAGGGTCAAATTTCAGCTTGAAGTGGTAGCCACTCAGGTGCTGCACATAATCCTCAATCACAATCTTGATGGTCTCACCTGCAAACAGTGGGCAACTTGATAAGGTCCATTAATGACTTCATCTCTTCCATTACCCATATGCTGGTCTTTTGGCAAAACCAGGGGTTCCAGCTTCCCCCCTCCCCAAGTGATGCAAGGGGGCACTCACCAATCAGAATAAGTCGGGCAGTCTGGAAGATGCGCTCATCATCCCAGATGGGGTGCTCGTGCTTCAACACGTCGCAAACCCGATTGTGCTCCCTTAGCCAGATGGTAGCATACATCATTAGCCCAGGAACCAGCCCGAAAGCCTCATGTCCCACTGCAAACTGGTGCTCCTTTGGGACATGGGGTGGGTAATGCATTTCGACTTGCACCTCCGCAACCAATGGAGGATACACCTCCCCATCAATCACCTGCAGACATCAGGTGTCAAATTAACACTCGCATTTCCTTAGTCATGAGCAGAGATTATGGTAGGAAAAAGAAAGTCAAACTGCAAGTGGCTGAAGTTATCAGCGATGCGCGGGTTGATCCAAAACGAGCGGGTGCCCGCGGTCACGAGTCATCCAAAAATATTTTTAATGATATTCGGGTCGCGGTCGGTCGGGTCGTTTGAAATAAAGATGCCAATTAAACCTTTGTAATTTATATGGTACTAGACAGGAAGTGGGTCGGGTACAATATTTTCTTTTTTTACGGTCCGAGTTGCGGGCGGGTTAGTTGAAAACGTTGGTCGGGTTGTTTATACATTGACCCGTGCATTACTGGAAGTTATGAGAATTTTAATACATTCATTGATTATGTCAAATTTAAATACCTGATACTTGAGCTTTCCATCTTCGAAAAGTCTAAGTTTGTGCTGCTTTTCCAGTGTATCTCCATAAATGTGATTTAAATCCACCTGATCAAAGAATAAGAAAAAAAAAAAAATCACTTTTAATCTTTATTTTACAGTTTGACGGGCAATTGTAATGCAGGTTATGAGGGCTTACTCCATGGCCCAGAGCCTTGGTGAAAGCTGGTCCATTCTTCATGTCGGATTTGAAGAACTGATGGGTGAAATGCTGTGCAAAAAACCCAAACATCAGACTTGAGCCCTGAGGGTCTGGGATGAACTTTTTCCTCAAAAGAAACTTCTCCACCACCAGTTTTGCATCAGGCAGGGATTTCTTTCCTGCCAAAATAAAACATTTCAGTTTAGATATATGCAAAAATACGACCGTTAACACAGATGCAGACAGTAGGGCACTGTCTAAGTGCCACAAATATATATTCATTCATAGTTGCGCATTTTAGGAAATAAAAATGCTTTCATTGTGAAGGTTAAACTCTGAAACTGACCACCTAAAAATGCAAATGGAAATATAAGCAGTTTGCCAAAAAGCGACGAGCCTCACATGTCATGATGTCACCAGGATATTCTTAGCAAGTTCAAAAGAATCTAAAAGAACTGGTTTACTACGCACTCACCTGCAACTCCCATTGGTGTTGGGCAATCCAGAGGTACCGGAGGAAGAGTTCGGGCGTAATAGGAGAGATTAGAATAAACTTCCCAGCTTTTATAGCCATAGTCGGAGTTGAAGGTTGGAGGACTGTCGATAAAATGCGACCGGGCTGTACATGGGAAAAAGCAATGGGCTTTGGTCAAACAGGCTCGTGCATGTTAGTAGAATATCTACGTTCGTTTGTAGTTTGTATTCCGCGATTTTTTTTCCCACATCACAATTCGCACGTATGTGCCGAATATTCTCAATAGGCTACAACGGCTGATAAATCACATGATGGCTGAATACAATTAATGTACTTACATGTCAACACATAACGCATAACCGTGTCCCGTAAATATGGGATGTTGTTGAGAATATTCCAGAATCCTTTGAAATGTGTTAAAATGTAATGCACGGTGTTCGGGGTCGGTTTAATGGTCGTTCTGATCCATGTGAAAAGTTCCGCTGTAAAAAGATAAAGCGGAGTTATTAGGTAAAGCAATACAAGAACCACACAGTTTATAGTATTTGCATTAATAGCAACCTGATGATTTAATATTGTCTCCACTTACGGGTGGTGCAGTTCTCGCCGTAGTATCCCGTCCTCGTGCAGTCGCACTCATATCCGTCTTCTCCCATTGACGTGCACACGCCGCGATTCTGGCAAGGTTGCGAACAGCATGCGTCGCCTAAAATAATGAAAAACAATCACCTGCATATTTGAGATGAAATGAAAATGAAAAAAGAAAAATATACACATCCAACGAGAACCTGTAGAAATTTAAGTGACCTTAAAATCAGCCGAATAAGATCGATCATACATTAAATACCTAGTGAAATCAGACCCTCTTGCGTTCCTGAGACAGGCATACAGATATTTAACTTTTATTTTATTTAATCATATGCACGGTTGTGTCTATTCACTGTAGTTGTGTAATTAAGTTACAGTCTTATAATAAATAATCCAGACCGAACTCTTAAATAACCTATTCGTTATAAGTAATTAGTCCACAAGACCAAACTATTAATTTCTCTTACCTCCTTCACAGCCCAACATACACCTTAAAAGCAAAAATAGTAAAGCTAAGAGGTTGGTTCGGTTCATTCCAATGGCTTTCATCAATCAGTGCAGTTCGAGAAACTCTTCACGCCACTGGGTCTTACATTGGGAATTGCAATCTCAGGGAATAACCTTTTATAGGAAATGGGCAGGGCATCCATCCAAGCAATTGTGCATAAGTTTTTTTTTTTTTTTATGGGCAGTAACTTAAACTCCGAACCGATGGTGGGTGGGTCTTAATCAATCAGAGCCGGGTTCCATTGCCTATAAGAGAATCCAACGAGATTACGGTGAGATGTGGCTAATGAGAACGTGACTCACCGCCTGTCATTTGCTCTGGGCTCTAGTCCACCCCGAACGTGAATATCTTCACGTCTTTCACCGGTGTCTTTATATATTTACATTTACTGTATTTAGCGTTTGTTCAAAGTGACGAACACGTGAGGCAAACAGCACATTACAAACATACAGCTGTCAGGAATGCCGAACATCAAGTGAATGCCAAGATATATTTGTGAACAGTATTGGAGCAAGCACCAGCGGAGTTTTTAGCTAGGCCTATTGAAAAGATCTGAGGCCAAGTCAAGTTTACCTGGGGCTTTTTTTTCGTAGAAAGATAATTGGCATCGGGGCTATTCTTAAAATTCTCGGGGTAATGGCCCTGGGTGACCGAAATTAACGACGCCCATGACAAGTGCTATAGAACATAAGAACTATATAAACGAGAGGAGGCCGTTCGTCCCATCAAGCTCGCTTGGGGAGAACTTAATAGCTCAAAATCGAAGTAGACTGTAGTGTAAATCGCAGACACTCGTTCGGGGCGTGTTTCGTTTTCGTCCTTCATGTCTCCAATGAAATAAGAATCGAATACTTTTAACGAAACGAAACACGTTTCCAAAACATGTGCGTTTGTGGCGTCACACATTCTGCAGTTTGCGTTAATTCGTCTCCGCTGAACCTCCACCCTACGGGCCAAGGGTTGCCAGTTCCAGTTCTTAAAAGTCTCTGCACGTTTGCTTTACCACGGCTTCTGCTTGTTAATAGTTCAAATAAGCATGAATATTTGGCTTTGCATCACATCCTAGGTGTGTGGGATAGGTTTCACGTTCTCCCTGCCACCAGGATAAGCGGTTAGAAAATGGATGAAAGGAGGGATGGGTGGGTGGAAATCATTATTTTTGGTGATTAAGTATGTACGTATAATTAAAATTTACACGCTGAACTAGACTTGCAGGTGTCTTTTAATCCCATTTATCCAGTCGTCCTACCAGTTATTGTGCTCGCGTACATCACATTTGCAGTTTGATTCTCGCTCACACCTGTAAATTCATGCTACTTCAGCCTGGATTTCTGCAGTGGTATGTTTTACTTAAACTTTAATTTAATTGGTGGTGTTAATCCAGACATTTTGTAATTTAGTTTCTTTAGGTAGCTACTTTGTGTTTTTAGTGTTAAATAATATTTTCAATTAAGTAAATTTCGACTCGAGCAGATTAGGGTTTAAAGTGTGCTTCCTATTTATTTTTTGCTATCGTGCAAAAAAATATATAATATGACATAAAACATAATCTATGCAGTATTCTATGATAAGGCATTTTAAGACGTTCAAAATGTCTGAGAATTGGTCATAGGTGGGATCAAGTACCATATTTCCCCCATAAGTGGATATTTTGGTAGTGTTTTCTGACGTCAAAAAAACGGTACCTGTTGATTTATGGTTTACAAAGTGTAAGCATTGCAGTAAAAATTGTTGAGCAGCATTTTCTGACGCAGTGGAAAATGCGGATAGAGATATATCTGTCAGTTTATGTTATAAGGTAGGACACCTCGACAGAGCACCGGAACGGAGCGATAACTGGTTTATTGTGCAGGATATATTGTGTTTTACTGAAGCAGTTCAGTTTTCGGTGGACGAAAGCATAACTGCTTCCAGACTTCAACCTAAAACTTAGTAACAATATATGAAAGTGACTTTTTTTCGTCCATTTCAATATAACTTCTACACCAATGTAACAGTGTTGGGTAAAAAATGGTTTTAGCTTGCAAATCACACCTGATCCACCCAATTGAGTCAGCAGGAACAAAAGCGGAACATACATTTTGAAACGCATCTATATTATAAGCCCATTACATCTATCGTCGTTATAATAACTAGATATTGACAGGAAAATGTACAAGACCAACTTTGTATTTTTATATGCACCTGGCCGATAAATGAAAGCATCTTTTTGTTACTGACAGTTAAGTTAATGTGTACTCTGATTGCCCTCTGCTGGATCATAAGTAGTTTACAGTTTGTCATCAGTCATGTAAATTTGTAATTCAGGTTTTGTTGACATATCATGTTTTTCACCTGCTTCAATGCAGGGTAAGCTATTCGTTCTACCTATGGCAAGCTAAATGCTGGCACCTCCTCTGGTTGCCATCAAACTCATAAAAATACAGTTTTCCGCAGAATAATTGCACGTTTTGCGAGATTTACAGTTTGTTTCTCTACAGTATGTAAGTATAAATAATTTGAAGACCTTCGCTAAATTGTGTAGAAAGTTGAAACGTAGGGAAATATTATGAAATACCGTTTAGCGTTTAACAAACAGCTAAATAAGTGAAAATCAAAACATATTCCCAGTTCGTATTGTGTTTTGTGGCGTCCCTGTGGGCGCGTCGAAAGGTTAGAGGGCGTGTCGAGAGGAAGAAAAAATGGCGAAGCAGGTGAATCACGTTCGTAATTTCCTTTGCGTTTTTGAAAGCATGGCGGTAAGTGTAAATAAAGAATAGTAAATACATTATATATAGTTTGAACATTTGGCATTTAATTATATATATCTGTTAATCATAGTCATTACCTAACGTAGGGTAAATATCTGGTCTCTTTTTGATATAACGTTTATGGACAGCATTTTCGGCCAATACAAATAGGCCTGCTTTATTTTACGCGCCACCTCTTGACACGCCCACCTCTCGACATGCCCGCTACTCCAGCCTCTACAGACACTTCTTATTGGCGTTACTGGAACTGAATGAAAACCACAAGTCACCAATACAATTTTAAAAACAAAAATTAAAAGCATTATTAGTCTGCGAATGGCTGCCAGTTAATTTCACTAAAATGCATTTTCTCGAACTTCAAAAAAAATTAAAGATTAAACCATATATCTTCGAATTGTCTAATAATAATGTTGTTGTTTTACGGTCAGTTATGTATAGGCCTTCAAATACATGTCCATTTATATGAGTATTGAAATTAGCAGTAAGGAGTGACCAATGATTGTTTACTGCTATTACTTAAATGCTGGAAAAAAATTAGTAGTGAGTTATTTAGCGAGTATTTTTAGTTTAGCAAGACACTCATTAAAGCTTGCCAATGCATATGCTGTTCTCTCCCTAATTAAACCTCTCCATAAAGTTTGATAATCAAGTTAAAAACACAATAGCTGTAGAAGATGCTGGGAGTGTTGATCAGCACCAAGGATACAAAGAACATACTTGTGTGCATACCTTTATGCTTACTTGCTTCCAGTGAACAAACTAACTGTGGGTTGAGACAATGCATACTTGCTGTTCCTCTATGTTGAACGCCCAGCTGATTTCCCAGCCATAATTTCCATAACTTTTACCATAGTGTTTAATAGGCCTACATACAGCACCTAATCGAAATGTCTAGTATGAATGACTAATTATGCTTGGTATGATTACATTTGTTTTTAATCCATCCATCCATCCATCCATCATCTACCGCTTGTCCGAGGTTCGGGTCATGGGGGTAGCAGCTTCAGCTACCTCTACTAGCTCCTCGGGGAGGACGCCGAGGTGTTCCCAGGCCAGCCAAGAGATATAATCCCTCCAGCGAGTCCTGGGTCTGCCCCGGGGCCTCCTCCCTGTAGGACATGCACGGAAAACCTCTCCTGGTAATCGTCCAGGAGGCATCCGCACCAGATGTCCAAACCACCTCAACTGGTTCCTTTTGACGTGGAGGAGCAGCGGTTCTACTCTGAGGCTCTCCCGGATATCCGAACTTCTCATCCTATCCCTAAGGGAGAGCCCAGACACCCTGCGGAGAAACCTCATTTCGGCCGCCTGTATTCGCGTTCTCGTTCTTTCGGTCATTACCCATAACTCATGACCATAGGTGAGAGTAGGAACGAAGATGGACCAATAGATCGAGAGCTTTGCTTTTTGGCTCAGTTCTTTCTTAGCCAAGACGCACTGGTTAAGCGCCTGCAACACTGTAGACGCCGCTCCGATTCGTCTATCCAGCTCCCGATCTCGTCTACCCTCACTTGTGAACAAGACCCCGAGATACTTGAATTCCTCCACTTGAGGAAGTATGTCTTCCCTGACCAGAAGAGGGCAATCCACCCGTTTCCGGCTGAGAACCATGGTCTCGGACTTGGAGGTGCTAATCC
>JABFDZ020000037.1:14926423-14944482 GCA_019775955.2 Pollimyrus isidori
GCCAACGGGCCCCTCCCCCAGGCCTGGCTCCAGGGTGGGGCCCCGGTGACCCTAGTCCGGGCGAGGGCAACAGAACTTTGTTTTTATACTTTTTCATGGGATTCTTTTGGATTGCCCTTTGTCTGGCCGCTCCCCTGGGACCTTTTTGCCTTGGGAGACCCTACCAGGGGCAAATGCACCCGACAACATAGCCCCCAGGTTCACATAGGCACGCAAACCCCTCCACCACGATAAGGTAGCAATCCAAGGAGGGGCATTTGTTTTTAAACTTAATTTATTCATATTTATTTCTTCAACTCCACTCAAATGTAATATGGTTTTTTTTTGGCAATACATTGTAGCAGGTTCACGAGCCACAAAAGTAAATAACCGTGGCAAAATTCAGTCTAACGGGAATGACTGAAGTGTTACTGATTAAGGCAGTGGGACGCAATACTTTGTTTTTCAGTACTGGCACTGTACTTTGGCCAAGGAACATGACATCAAACAGGTATGCGAGAACACAAGAGTTGAGTACACGTATTAATAAACATCCTTGATCTTGTGAACACAATGGCAGTTCTGGTACAGTATATTTAGTGTCCTGGGTGAAACTCACATATGCAGTTGTGTTGGTGCTCCATGGTAGTACTGTAATGATGCCATCCTGGGAATTGCCCACCTTGTCCATGCCCGGATCTGCCCAGGTATGACCACAGTAACTCTTTAAGTATTTAATGGATCTGTTTCAGTTTTCCCAGAAACACTGTACAGGTGATGACCTGGGACCTGTTTCATTTTGAGCCAAATTACACCAAATGAAAGCAGTGCTGCTTAGTGACAGCAAAGAGAAGAGCAGTTGCTGATTACACTAACATTTGTAAACATAACTCAAGTATTTAAGTGTTTTTGCAATTTCACAAGATTACATGAGGGTGGCATGGTGGTGCAGTGGTTAGCGCTGTTGCCTCACACCTCTGGGACCCGGGATCTGGTATCATGTGTGTGGAGTTTGCATGTTGTCGTCGTGGGGTTTCCTCCGGTTTCCCCTCACAGTCCAAAAACATGCTGAGGCTGATTGGGGTTGCTAAATTGCCCATAGGTGTGTGTGAGTGTGCCCTGCGATGGACTGGCCCCCCATCCAGGGTTGTTCCCAGCCTTGTGCCTGTTGCTTCCGGGATAGGCTCCGGACCCCCCGCGACCCAGTAAGGATAAGCGGTTTGGAAAATGGCTGGATGGACAAGATTACATGGATGAAGATATATATGTCAGGCAGTTGTGGTGGGAACCTTACATACTTAGGGGCATGACTGGCATATTAATTTAGGGCTTCTAATGATTCGTTTGAACCATTCAAATTTTTTCAGCTAGGGTGGAATGCTTACACAACATACATTGCCAGTGATCTTTAAAAACATGAATTGGGCGCACAAAGTTTGAATTTATTTTGGGATTTTGAACCTTCAGCATCCCCAAGTCTGACATCTTAGTGAAGGGATTTGCTCTAAAATGTTCTTCGCTAAAAACTTTGGTCAACGGCTATTACATCTCCACCACCCCAAATCTGTTATTTAAACCTTTCTTGTGGCAGAGTTTGGTTGTTATATATGTACAATTTAAGAGATGCATTTTTGCAGTTGTATGAGTGATATTGCTGTAAGTGATTGCGGTCTGCCTACTTGTTTGAAATGGCCTGATATGAAAAAACAATTTTTGATTCTCAGAATTGGTATATTTTCCTGTATTGTTGTCATCTAGCTGCTGTTTATTAAAACAAAGCAGGCTGATACAATTCATATTTGAACAGATATTACTGTGTTTTTAATTACTATGTGAAGTTCCTGAGTGTGACTGAGTCACTGAGTACTTTCTGTCCAGCTGACTTTAAATTTTCGTATTTGTTGTCAGTGTCTGCCTGTCACACCCACCGTTCAGGCAGCTGTTCATCCAGGAGCACCTCTTCCCTCTGACTGCCAATGTCTGACATGGTCCCTTATCAGTATATAATTGTAAGTCAGTATATATGCTGTGGACACAGAAAAGTTTGATTATATATGTTTAAGAGTAAATTGAATTATTAATAGTAAATTTGGCTTTTTAAATAGGCCTTAGTGTGTAATTTTATGGTGGATAGGCATTATCTTTTTGGGATAGGTTCCAAGCTCACCATGACACTGTACCAGAGAAAGGTTTAATGGAAAAGTAATGAACAGATGTCATAGTAATTTGAATGATAACCACATTTTTGCAACTTACTATGTTAAGAATAAAGATCAACAAAATAATAAGGAATACATGTAAAAATAAATGTGGAAAATCTGTAATTTAGCTGAAATTAATATCTTTAAATTTTACAATGCAAAAACCCCTGCAAAACTTTTGATGGTATTTGCTAAGGTTCCTTAAGAAATTCAGAATTAAATTAACTGCTTATAGGTTCTGGCTGGTTCCTAATGAATCAGACATTTTTCAGCAATTGCTTGTGAAAATCTGACTGATTGATTTATGGATAGCATAAATCCATTCTAGTTTTCTTATGTTGTGCTTTTGGCTTAGGATGATATCATCTGTAGAAGACAATAGCATACCATCAATGTGTGCAAGTGATGTTGCATTTTACAGGTGGAGAACCAGTACTCACATAAGTTCAGAGTCACGGTTGTGAGGGCTGAGAATGTCAGCAAGGGAGTGTTGGGTGATTATTGTAAGTACAATGATACTTGTTGAGTAAGTTTGCTCTAGAAATCCTCACCCTAGGATTTGAACAAAAAGATACCTGGTTGTCAGTTGTCTTTACATTTTCTGGAAAAAGTACTATAAATATCAATCATTCTGTGCATCATTCTTTGTGCTCACAGTGGACACCCCAGATCCTTACGTAGAGCTGTGTGTACCAGCTGTCTCTAAAACCAAAAACCGGACAAGGCACATAGACAACAGCGTGAATCCAGAATGGAATCAAACTTTTGAGTTCATATTGGACCCAAGTCAGGAGAATGTTCTAGAGGTAAAGCCTCTGTGCTGCTGTGCTGCTGATTATGCTGTAAATGCTGAAATACCCAGTGATGCAATACCAACAGCTGTTATTTTATTGTTACATTTGTAGGTCACGCTAATGGATGCCAACTACATTAAAGATGAAACACTGGGAACAGCATTGTTTACTATCTCTGATATTGAAGTGGGACAAACACAACTGATTCCCCTCCTCATTGGTGACGTAAGGATCTTTAATGAATATATAAAAAATCTTATTACATTTTTTGTTGGCAAAGGATTATGGGGAAAGAAGAAAATTACTTTAGCTGTGCTGTTCTGCTACTTATTCCCTGATTATTGGCATCATGGTGCTTGTCTCTTTGTTAGAGCTGTTATTTTGAAGTTAACATGTTTGCGTTGTTTTGACAGGCTACCAAGGTGTATTTAGAGATGTCCCTGGAGGTTTGGTATGTATTTGTAGTGACAAACGTCACACAGTTTTATGGTCAATTTTGTTTCAATTACAACCAATTAATGATCAGACTTTTCCTTTTCCACTAAGACCTCAGCTGTAAATACTATTAATTTGTTGAGATACCGATTTTGTATTGTTTTTGTAAACTTAAGGGCATGGGTCACGTAATGGTCAATTTTCTGTTTATGTTTAGTCTTCCTGTTTAACTTAGTCACTTTCATAACATTCAAGTTACGACTTAAACCTTGGTGTGGTTGCTCTATTTGTACATACGTTTGTATATCACTTAGTTAGACAGCATGTCTATAGAGGGTCTCCTAGGCTTACTCAGTGTAATAATGGTTTACTGAAGCCCCCATGCCAATTTCCTGGCCTCCTTAGTTCTATCAAGGATCTTCGCCTGAGCTTGGCTCTCTGTGACAAGGAGAAGCTCTTCCAGAAGGCTCGTCGGCAGAAGGTCATGCTGGGAATCCAGAAGCTTCTGAGAACAGAGAAGAGCTGCTTTCTCCCCACCACCCCACAGGAAGTATGTCCCTATGTTTTTTGTACATCCCACCTGTTGAATCTCATACTGCATCTTAAACGGCCCTCATTGTGATGCAAAATAGTGAGTCAGTAACATGTTTGGATGGGCTTAGCTGTTAACATTAGCAAACACCAACTACTTCGTATGGCAGCGATACATGAAATCACCAAAACAACTGATGCGGAACTAGAACACAGTATTTACAGCAATATTACTAGCAAATATTATTCGCTGGTTGAGCACCTGCCCCTCCAAGTCTCTGCACAACCATGGTTATTTATGTAGTAATAATTCTGCTTTAGCCTCTTAAGTGCAGCTAGCAATCTCCTCTTTTTGATGAGTTCACCCATGTTATAGCACATTTCATTTGGTCCATCCCTGGGTACCATCGATTAAAAAATATAAACATAAAAATTAGCACATTGTTTCAAATGCAGGCCCCTGTTTGTCACCATAATTGGTATCCCTGGGTCTTACAGCCAATACTTTGGGTTGGCTTGATTATGGGGATTTAAACTCACTTGTATTGTTTTTGATAGTTTAGTTAGTCAGAACGAAGCAAGTAAAAGAACGCAGGTAAGGTCATATGGATTATAGATGATTTAGGTCAGGGTTAGGCTTCTCTTATAGCTAGTGATGCTGTAGTTGGTATCCTGGTAACTGCTTTTTTTGTCCAGGTGCCAGTGATTGCCGTTATGGGGTCTGGAGGTGGATTCCGGGCAATGGTGGGCTTTGCTGGTGTGATGAAAGCTCTCTCTGAGTCTGGAGTTCTGGACTGTACCACCTACATAGCTGGGCTCTCTGGATCCACCTGGTGAGTGCTATGAACAAGAATGAAAGGAAAATGGGAGAGATCAGAGAAAGGAATCCTTCTTTTCACTGCATGGTGCTCTAGGAATGTTATCTAGCCAAGTGCCTCCATAGTGCTTCACTGCTCGTCTTCTGCTGTACAGTTATAACTAAGCACACCCTGTAAACAAATCATAAGCGCTCTACCTCCCGGACCTTCTGGCAGGTTGAGACTCCCTAGATACAGCAGGACAGCTTGTGGTCCAAGAGATTCTCTTAGCCCTCATGAGTGCCTCATATAACTAAGAAATACGCCAGAAGTATTCAGTGGAAACGCAGTTTCTGTTCTCTAATGTGCTTGTGACACTTGAATTGCATGATAATACTGATTCCTTGGCCAACCCAAGTACATAACAAAATGCTGCAGTGTCCTGTGTCTGTATTTTCAATTGATCTGAAACAAATAAAGAAAGAATTGTCCTTCTTCCGCTTTCTGTGCAATGAGAAAGAGACGTGGCCATGTAAACTACTGTAAATAGGGATTTTCACAATTTTTCATGTTTAATATTGGAATGTAACGGTACACAAATTTTATGGTTTGGTACGAACTTCAGTTTTCTACAATGGATCTAAAGTTGTTAAAGACAGGCTATAAATGTGTGCTGTCCTTTTTAAGATAAGTCTTGACTATACTGTAGTTTATATATATGTGTAAACTACAGTACAATAACATAAGGCATGTATAACTACAGAATATGCATATATGCAAGTTCCTCAGCTTTAATAATGACTGCTAAGAATACTGGTGATCGATGATATTCAAACCGGAAATCCTCAATGACCTGGCTGTGCCTAGAAATTCTGTCCATAAAAACTATGAACATAATCTGTGACAAAGGGCAGCCCTGATGGATTCCAACCCTCACTGGAAACGAGTCCAACTTATTGCCGTCAATGCGGACCAAGCCCATGCCGCCGATCATACTGGAAATGAACAGCCCTTATAAGGCAGCTCGGCACCCCATAATCCCGGAGCAGCCCCCGTAGGACTCTCCACAGGACTCCCTGAGGGGGAGACCACATAACACATGTAGACTGGTTGGGCAAACTCCCATGAACCTTCCAAAAGCTTACGGAGAGTATAGTGCTGGTCCACTGTTGCACGGCCAGGGTGAAGACCACAGTGCTCCTCCTGGATCTGAAGTTTGACAATTCGTGGGACCCTCTTTTCCTGAACCCCCGAATATACCTTACCAGGGAGGCTGAGGAGTGTGATCCCCCTATAGTTGGAGCACACCCTATGGTCCCTCTTCTTAAAGAGGAGGATCACCACCCCGGTCTGCTAGTCCAGAGGCACTGCCCCTGATGTCCACATGATGCTGCAGATACGTGCCGATGACATGGCTACAAATTCAATCATCTAACTGCAGCCTAAGCTGTCTTGGTGCCAAGTGCCTGGTGTTCATTATGGACAATCCATGGCAACAAAATACCCCTCGGGTTCAGATGGGGGGGGGCTTCCTCCCCTCCCAATCACACCCCTCCAGGTCTCACTGTCATTGCCCAGCAGAACAAGAGAGTCCCCAGGAGGAGCGCTCTCCAACACCCCTTCCAAGGACCCCAAAAAGGATGGGTATTCTGAACTGCCGCTTGGCACATAACCGCAAATAATAGTCATGACCCGTCCCCCCACCTGAAGGCGAAGGGAGGCTCTGCGGTAAACCCCAATGTACAGGCACCCAGCCAGGGGGCAATAAGAATGTCCATCCCCGCTTGGCGCCTCTCCCTGCGGGCAACTCCTCAGTGGAAGAGGGTCCAACCCCCCTCAAGGAGACTGGTTCCAGAGCCCAAGCCTTGCGTTGAGGTGAGCCTGACTATATCTAGCCGGAACTTCACAACCTCGCGCACCAGCTCAGGCTCCTTCCCCACCAGTGAGGTGACATTCCATGTCCCTTGAGCTAGCTTCTGCAGCTGGGGTTAGGACCGCCAGGGTCCCCGCCTTCGGCCAATGCCCAGCTCACATCGCACCTGACCCCTATGGCCCCTCCTAGAGGTGGTGAGCCCATTGGAGGGGGGACCCATGTACCTTGTTCAGGCAGTGCCCGACCAGGCCCCAAGAGTACAGGCCTGGCCACCAGGCACTCGCCATCGAGGCCCATCCCAAGCAATTTCTTTCTGGGAAAATTCAATCACAACTTGAACGTTTTAGGATTCTATCCGGAGTTCTGAATGGATTAAATTCGAGTTCTGAGGTACCACTGCAATATGTTTATAACCTGGGTATTGGAAGCGAAATAATCAATTTTTTGATCTTATTAAATCATACTGTTCATGCTAGTATCTCTGCAAAAACACGTCCAACATAAATCCTAAACATACTGTAGGATGCCAATGCAGAAAGGCTTGCATATGAAACCTGGCAAACAGGGACAGCAGTGAGACCTGAGCGCTCTACCTTGACCGTCTCTCTTTTGAATCTGCAGGTACATGTCCAAACTGTACTCCCACCATGATTTTCCAGCCAAGGGCCCCAGCGAGATTAACCAGGAGCTGAAGAAGAGTGTGGCCAACTGTCCGATGCGGCTGCTGACGTTGCAGCACCTCAGTCAGTATGTCCGTGCGCTGCAGTCCAAAAAGACCGCTGGGCAGCCCATCACCTTCACAGACATCTTCGGCATGCTCATCGGGAATACCCTTATCCCAGAGGTAAGCAGAAGCCTTCCTCTGGATGTACAGTTATAGCTGACACACACCCCAGTGCTAAATTACTATCTGGCTCTGAGGGTAGTGCTGTAACATCTCATCTCCTGTTAGAGTTCCTCATGCTCCTCATATTGCACAGACTTCCTCAGGGTCGCTTCCCTTGACTTCAGGCTGGAGGATGGTCTCTGTCTTTTCTATGTGCTTATGCAATAAACATCAGTTCAGACTATCCAGCCTTCTTAGAGACCTGGAAGGGTGCGATTGGAGGGAGTGATCTGCCTCATCTGAGCAAGGGTATTGCTCTATTATTGTATTATTATTGCTCTATTATTGTATTATTATGCTCTAGCTACAGTTTATCTATAACGATCACCACGTATAAGCATAAGGATGTTCATAAGTGTGCCTGGAATCAGAACAGTTCATTGATCGATTCAGTAGTTGTATCATCAGATCAGATGGTGAGAAGATCTGGACTGTCAACTGATTAGCACCTGATGGTGAGTTGGATTAGATGATGGGGGAAGAGGCTGGACAGATCTGGTCGACCAAAACATATATTGAGGCTGTGCTGGGAACATTTGCAAGGGGCCCTGGTGTAAGATATCTTTGATTCACGCCTCTGGTAGAACTTCACTTGCATTACAAGGTAGATGGAGACACTGAGCCCAAATGGGCCATGTTCCGTGCCTCCATTGCTGAGGTGGTTGGTCAGAGCGGTGGCTGTAAGGTTTTTGGTTCCTGTGGCGATGGTAACCCCTGAACCCATTGATAGACACTGGTAGTAAAGGGAGCCCATTCCTATCCTCACCTATGATTACAGGCCAAATGCAAAGAATGAGATTGTGGATACATGCAGTGCAAAATATGCTTTTTTTCTCAGGAGGTCTGGACACCAGTTTAGAGAGAGGGTGACGAACTCAGACGTTCAGGAGGGACTCAAAGTAGCCCCAGTGCTCTTCTGCACTGAAAGGAGCCAGCTGAGGTAGTTCAGGCATCTGAGCAGGATGCCTTCCTGGAGAGTGCTTCCGGGATGTGTAATCCAGAGGAGACCCCAGGGCAGACCCAGAACATGCTGGAGAGATTACATTTGACCTGGGAATGCCTTGGTATCGGCCAGAGGAACTGGAGAAGGTGGCTGGGGAAATGGAGATTTGGACATCTCTGTCCCGTGACCCGGATCTGAATAAGCTATGGAGAATGTATGGATGGAAGTTGGAATGTGTGACCTGCGATGGATTCACATCCCATCCAGGCTGTTTCCCTGCTTCGTGTCTTGTGCCTTTTGCTTCCTGAGAGCACTAATGGAAGATAAAGCCACGGGCCAGTTTGCATTTATTGTACATGAACCATATCAGAGCTCCACTTACTTTCCAGTGTATGGACATGAAACTGAGCCAGATGGTGGAGAAGGTGGATGATGCCCAGAACCCGCTGCCCCTCTTCACCTGCTTGCACGTCAAGCCTGATGTGTCAGAGCTCATATTCGCAGGTATGTGACGGTGTGTGTCTGTGTGGCTCCAAATGAGCTTGGTTGTCACTTTATTGTTATTCTCTTTAGTCAAAAATATACATATATATTATAGTATGGAGTGAAATGTAGTGGTAATTCAATTGCAATTAACATAACATTACTTTAATTACTTTTCAGATGATGTGAGATGTTCTAGTAAGATACTCACCGGGAGATCTGTCATTTGTTGTTTTAAATGTTTCTGGAATAGTCAATGGTTTAGACTTTAGAGGATTGACGGGAATCATTAATTAAAGTGATATTTCTTGGAACCAATGGACTCATTCAGTAGGTTTAAGCTTCCACAATTTCCAGTGTACTCTTCGCTTTCCATCCGGCTCACTTGGTCTCACTGCTACTTCAGGCCTGGATCTTCTTCCGGCCTGACGGGGAATTCAGTAGCTGTGAGACACGACTGCTGTTGCTTCACACTGTTCCCCAGGGCGTAGGCAAAGTGCCTCAGCCGGCCTTGCATACGGGCCCCCTTGGGCTGCTGGGGTGTGCTGCATTCCAGTGAACGATGCATCAGCTCTCAGATCGGCACAGGCTCTCCTTTGTGGCGTTGCATGACTAATGGTTATTACTCACCTGGAATTTGAGTTGCAGCAGAGCTGACGCCCTGTGTTGTGGATGCCTTCTGTGAAAGTATGTAGGGGCAATACAAAAAAAAAAATAGATAAAAAAACTGCAACTGGAAAATCAAAGAAGTGTTTTCTAATTTATCAGTCCAGAGTAAAGAAGCTCAGTTAACAAGGTATTAGAAAGCCTGAATTGAAAATGTTTTTATAATATTTAATTTTATTTTAGTCTTTGTATTTTATATCTGATCTTCCCCGTCATTGTGTTTCATACAATTTACATCCCCTGTGAATTTGCTGATTGAATCTATAGCAATATACTAGCTTCACATACTCACATTCAAATTCTCAAAACTTTCATATTCATTTCCAAAAAGATTTTTGAAATCTGCATAATTAGCAATCTAACCTAATTGGAATCAGGAATATTGGATAGCCAAGGAGGGCTTGTCTGAATTGTTTGGTTGTGACTGGTGAGTCGATGTGGCTCCTGTTTTATGATGTATGACAATTGAAAGTGGTGATGTATAAACTGAAAATGTTCATTGAGTTTTTAGCATGGAATTGTTTGTGATGAAATATAATTATGTTAACAGAACTAAAAAACTTTAATTTTTTTTTTTTGGCGCCCACATTTAGTTTCAGAAAAATTTGTATGGAATTAATTTATTGTGAAACTTAGGAAAAAAATCAGCTATTAAAAGAAGTGCAGTAGAGAATTTCATGCTAATAATTTCCCAATATTTTCACAGACCTTTTTGCAAACGTATTACAATACAGTATTTTGGAGTATCTTTACATCAAATATATGTTGCCTTAATATTTCATTTTCAGAATTTTTTTTTTTTATATAAATTTTGAAGTTAATTATGCAAAATTTATTGGAAACTAAATGGAGGCCTATCAATGGAGGCCTATCAATGGAGGCCTATCGATGGAGGCCTATCAATGGAGTCCTATCAATGGAGGCCTGCTTGCATTAATTTCAAAAACATGTAATGACACCAGATCCATCAGCTCTTTTCCAGCAGAATTGCACAGGATGACTGTGCATATTCAGCTTGAGCTGAGCTGTAGCACTCAAAGAAACATGATAAGCAAATATGCATTACCGTGAATTTTATGTTTTGCATTTTCATGTTTGGCTGGGCAGACTGGGTGGAATTCAGCCCTTATGAGATTGGGATGGCAAAGTATGGAGCCTTCATGACCCCTGATCTCTTTGGGAGCAAGTTCTTCATGGGAACAGTGGTGAAGCGTATTGAGGAAAGCCCCCTTCACTTCCTCATGGGTAAGAGACACGGTGGGTCCTGCAGGATTGGGAGGGATACTGACAGGGTGGCACCATTGAGCACTTTCTCCAACTCCAGGTGGGGGTATGGGGTTCTTCGTTCTTCAGGAGCACTCATCACTCCCATGTGTGGCGGATTTATCTTATAGGCCCATAGGATGGTTATACTTTTCAATTAATAACACATCAGATACTTCTGCGATTTCACAAAAGCAGCCTCTGCCATAGAGACAGAGATCTATTCTATTCGATTCTGTTTTGTTATGTTCTGTTTGTTTTATTATTACTGCTAGACTAGTCCTGATTGCCATCAATTAAAACACATTGGCAGGTAATTGACACTAGGCAATCTGCATATTTCAAATTAGACACCTGCAGAAATGTGGTGATTTATGAGAAATTATCTGGCGCTATAGGCACTTTGATTTCCTAGTTCCAGCTATGTGAGCTAACTGTGCAGCCACATAAGGTAAAACATAAGGACTGTTCCATGCAATTGTTGTATTCAGCTGTGACATATTAGGGTGCAAGATAGGTAAAGCAGGGCAGTACTGGGTGGGGGGGGGGCTTTCAGAATGCAGATGACACAAGCACTGAGGAATCCAGACAATTGTGAGCAGTAATTTGTCACTGTTTCTGTAGGTGCAGTAAATATTACATTTATCGTTGGCTGATGCTAGAGTCTGATCTCTTGCAGTGACTGTACAGGTAGTCACTTGTCCAAAGAGAAGTATTGCAGTTTTGTTGTTCACCTGTCATCAGTACATCTGTTTTCACATGCATGATGTAGCTCAACTGGAAAGCGGTTACTAATGCGTACGTATAATGTTATATGTAAAGTTATAAATCGGGTTTCACTGTTAGTTACCAATAAGTGAATCTGAAATTACCTAGGCCTGATAAATACTGTAATATAATTCAATGCCAGGGGTTTATAACTAGAGTTTGTCTTCTGTGTTGATTTGAAGGTGAGTCATTTTGAAGTGTATTTCTGTACGGCTGGCCTGGCATGACTGCACCTCGGAATTCAACGTTTATCCACCTACACTCGAGCAAAGCAACACCCTCTGCACCATGTTCAGATGGGATCCAAAGTGGAGGAAGCCGTAGCAGGTGTGCTAAGGGATGTTTGTCTCACGCAGGGGTGTGGGGCAGCGCCTTCGCCATACTCTTTAATCGACTCCTTGGAGGCCAAGCCCACAGACGGGGGAGCACCCTGGAAGAGGAGCTGGGTAAGAGGCATTTCCTGCTTTGGGTGGGTGTCTATATACAGGCATAAACACATAGACAGCCCTGTATACACAGGCTTATAAATACTGCATCGTATTTGAGAGCAGTTCCGTAACCAGAGGTAGAATCTATGCACTAATAAAAGACACGTAACCACAGGCAAATATCCTTCATGTTTTGTGAACATAGTTTTAATTGTCTTTTGAAGGTTCTTTCCTGCCACTAGGCTATAGACCTCATTGGGAGAAATTCTTTTAAAAAATGTAGTTTGTTTTCTGTCCTTTTGGACAAACTGAACGAATAACGTGTGTGCCCTCTGCTGAACAACAGATGAGAACTCATTCATTCATAGGTCAATGGTAGTATGAGGAAGAAAGTCAAGTAAACCACAAATTGTCTTGTAATAAATTCAGTAATGATATATATTATATGCACGGATGAGCCAAAACATTATGCCCACCTTCATATGACGTGAATAACGTTGACCATCTCGTAAAAATGGTTTGTATCAAGATCTGCGGTATATTAGATGGTAAGCTAACTTTGGTACTCGTGATCGATATGTTGAATGTATAAGAAATGGGAAGGGGTAAAGATCTGAGTGACTTTGACAATGGCCAAATCGTTATGGTCAATTTACTGGATCAAAGCATTTCTGAAATGGTGATGCGTGCAGAGTAGACAGCGTTAGCCGTCATGCACAAGCACCTAATTGGCAGCTGAACAGCAATTAATGAGTTCCTCTCGCGTCCATCACTTGTCTATTTGGCTATGGTTTGTTTTGGGTAAATTTTTAAATCAAATTTTTAAGCTTTTTTTGTTATATAAATACCACAAAATTTATCACAGAAATTCAGATCTATGATTTTTTTTCCCAGTATCATTCAGCCCTACTCAAGACACACAATATGTTCTCAAAATAAAATGACACTTGGCTATAAGGTATTTACCTTACTTTGTATTATGCAAGATGATGCAGCTAAGCAACAGGGCCGGGCCTTCCTTTTTGTTCCGATTATTTTGAGATGCAGAATAATTTAAGTCAAAGTGATGACAAAGAGAGGCTTCTCCAAGAGGCTAAAGACCACATAGCTTACAGTTATCTGTAGCTGACCTCGCATTAATGGAGTCCATGGATGCCTTTGAAGATGCGCTGCAGTCATGCTGCTGTGACATTTAAGTTCATTCACTTCCAATGTGAAATACTCCTACACCTCTTGGCTGTTGCTCTTGTTGTTTTTGGACTATCATCTGCTATGCTCCATCTTCTTTTTGCCAAAATACAAAGTGATTGAAAAGGCAAATTTTCAATGAGTGCTTTATTTAAAATTGAGGAATTGAGTTTAATCGAGAAATCAGGATAAGGCCAGTTCAGGCCCAATATGCTGCTAATTTGTAACAAAATCATTAGGGAACAAGAGGACGTCCAGAACTCAGATGATTTGCCCTTTCAAACTTGTTCTAGGGGCTGTTGTGTGTTTATTTCTGTATGGAAAGAATGTTGATTGAGCCTCCCCAAAGGTCAACGTGATTTTCTAAACTTTTGGCCTTTGCCGGACTGACACAAAAGTCATCGGAAAAAGCAGTTCACTGTTTGCTTAACGAACAACTGCGTTATGTGACATTCACGCAGTGACGTTACCATGGGTATTTGTTTTTGTATTGTGTGTCTAATGCTGTTGGTGTAAAACTACAATATTATATCTGTCAAAGTATGTCAGCATAGCCATTTCATGTTCTCGTAACTTCACCCCAGTATTTCCAGCAACCATCCAATATACCCATTAATTTGTTGACTTGACTGCTAACATATCATGTTTGGCTAATCTATATTCATTAAGTTAATTGATTAATTTGCTTGTGGTGAAATTTAACAAAAGGGACGTTCCCAAAGGGGTATTCTTTAAGCTTTCTGGAAAACAATAATAATGATGTTTTTGTTGTGTTGAGGTTCATTTGCAAATATTCTAATGTTAAATTGTGTTTTTTTGAGCAAATATACATTTTCTAGCAAGATCATTAGTTTTTTGTATATTGTAGTTTGCAAACCTGTGAAATGTTTTGGTTTTACAGAACATATTACACCTGTGCGTATTGCGGGAGAAGACGATGATGAAGAAGATGACCGAGGTCAGAATCGGAGGGAGATATGTATTGTAATCCTGTGCATGTCTCTGTATGGAGATGTACTGCACATGACGTGTACCTTTTGGTTGCTATTGCTGTTTTTTTTTGTGTTCAGTTATACTGTATATAAAGCTATTTGACTAGGCAGTATGTGTACATTAAATGTATGAGCCAAATGTTTTCTGTGTAGGACACATACCTGCTGTGTTGCATTGATGTTTTACTCTTGAGTCTACAATACCTTTAGGCACTGCTTATGCTGACTTGTATTTAAGGCCTGGATTTGACCCATGAAAATGTTTTGTGGACATAGGCAATGAGTCCCCCCCTCAAGACAAGAACATGTGCCCCCCTCACATGTTCACCTCTCTGATCAGCAACTCCGCCATCTTGAAAAGCCGGGAAGGCCGGGCCAGCAAGGTGCACAACTTCATGCGGGGCCTCAGGCTGAGCACTTTGTTGCCGAACTCGCCCTGTGGGGACCTCACCAAGGAGGCGTTGGCTGCACAGGAGGCAGACGCTGTCAAAGGTCTGACACCAGTTCAGTCTGTCTTTCTGACCATTGACTCCGCAGTGAACAACATCAATGAACTAGCAGTCTTCAAACTAAACACAAGTGGTTCGCGAGCCCCGTGTACTGGCTTATATGGTCTATACGGGGTAGAAGGAACACAAGCAAAACAAACCTCATGCTGGACTAAAAAACATTCTTAACAGTGATACGCGGTTCAATGTATAAACAACGCGAACCCGACCGACGTTATCAACTAACCCGCCCGCAACTCGGACCGCAAAAAAAAAAGAAGAAAATATTGTACCCGGCCCGCTTCCTGTCTAGTACCATATAAATTACAAAGGTTTAATTGGCATCTTTATTTCAAACGACCCGACTGACCGCGACCCGAATATCATTAAAAATATTTTTGGATGACTTGTAACCGCGGGTGACCGCGGGCACCCGCGGGCACCCGCTCGTTTTGGATCGACCCGCGCATCACTGATACTTAGTGCCCATTTTTTCCATGTACAATAAGAAACCTTATGTTGGACAGCCTAGTGGATACTGTTATCTCATGCATCCTGGGTGTGTGTGCAGTTCAGATGTTGTGTGAGTTTCCTGCTGGAGTCCAGGAATGCACAGTTAGGTAAATTGACATCACTAAATGTGCTTCCCTCCACAGAAACTGGAACCAGGAACCAGGGACATTCTATCATGTTTCCAATACATGAACTAGTCCTGACAATAACTCTGTGTAGCAGTTCCTGAAGCAATTTTTTGTCCCTACTTTGGAGTAGGTACATTTTGCTCGACCAGGAACTACTGGGTGGGGCTTATAGTGATTGGGTGACCACAAGCACTGGTGCTAACTTGGAAGTGGCACAGAAGTGCAGGAAAAAGAAACTGAAGTACTGGAGCGAAAATTGAACAGATGGAATTATTTTTGTATCTCAGTTACATTTAATATGTATTAATGAATACATTTTTTTGTTTGTTTCTCTGTGTTTCCACATTGGAAAATTTGACTGATAACCAATATACTTTTGCCTAATATCCCCAGTGCTGACATTCATTTGCAGAATAACAATACATTTTTTATTCTGTGGAATAGGAAAGATCAATCTGGTAGCCAGATGTCATAATGACTTATGAATATGTTCTGGGACATGTAAATAAAATATAGATAAAATGCTACGTCCTGTTTTGCACCAATACGGTACAAGACTTGTCACGTATTTTTGAAGTGAACAATGGAGCCCCTCGATGACAAATAACAAAACACTTGTCTATTCTCCATTGATTTGGGGTGGTAGTCTCCTTTAAATCAGAGCTAGAGAAGATTTTAACAACTCTGAGCTATTAGTTAAGTTCTCTCCAAGCGAGCTTGATGGGCCGAATGGCCTCCTCTCGTTTGTATAGTTCTTATGGTCTTATGTTTAAAATATGAGCTTTCAACTTCTCCCAAAGCCCTCTGTCTTTGTCGTTAATCCTGGGAACAGAACCCAATGAGTTTAAGCGCATTTACGAGCCTCTGGACCTGAAGAGCGAGAAGATCCACGTAGTGGACAGCGGCCTCAGCTTTAATCTACCGTACCCGCTGGTCCTCAGGCCGGAGAGGGGCGCCGACCTCATAATATCATTCGACTTCACCGCCAGGCCGTGTGATTCCTCTCCACCCTTTAAGGTCAGCAATTTAACATCGATTTCGCTCAATAATCATATACATCTGCCATATATCCGTCTGCCGTCACGTGTCGTCATTTGTCCCAGTTTCTCAGAGTTAAGGAATTTTTATGAACATTTTTTAACTGATTAAATATGTTGTGTTGGTGAGATGGGGTTGGCACGGCGGTGTGAAGCTAGCACCACCGCCCTACACTCCCAGGACTGTGATGTCACTTTCCGCACGGGCTCTGTGTGTGTGGAGTTTGCATGTACTCCCTCCCTCTGTCTGTCTGTCTTTCTGGGGTTTTCCCCGAAGACCCAGGTTTCTCCCCACAGTCCAAAAACATATTAAGGTGAATTGTAGTTACCCATCTATCCAGTGTGAATGTGTGTGTGTTAGTGCGCCATGCTGGGTGATTCCCTGTTTTGTACCCATAACTTCTGGGATAGGCTCTGGACCCCCCCCGAAACCCTGCATAGGACAAGCAAGTATGGAAAATGGGTGGATGTTGAAGAGCATTTCGATATTTTCAGTTCAAGCAAAGGCATAACTGCCCGAAACTTTGGGAACGCCTGACATTTTTGGCATTACGTTTTAAAAATTACTAAACAAATATTGGTGATAAAGTGTATAAACAATCGAAGAATGTTTGCAGATATCATATATTGGACAATTAAATAAGTAACTGGAATAAAGTTCTGCAATGTCTAAAAATTGGAAGTGTTTCCACAATTTTGGCCACTAGTTTATGTTTATAAATGAAAGTACTGAATGTATTTGCCAACCTACTCATCCTTAAGGAAAAATCCACAGCCTGTGTTTGACATTTTTTATGAAGACTTTTTCAGTGTTGTTTGTATAGCTTCTGGAGATACTATTGGGACTCTGACCTTTGTCCTCAGGAGCTTCTCCTGGCTGAGAAATGGGCCCATCTGAACAAGCTGCCCTTCCCTAAGATAGACCCCAAGGTGTTTGACCGAGAGGGCCTTAAGGAATGTTACGTCTTTAAGCCTGAAGACGGCCAGAGGAACTGCCCCACCATCATCCACTTTGTGCTGGCCAATATTAACTTTCGGAACTTCAAATCTCCAGGTACTTCAGGTCCTTGGTATCATGAAACTACGAAAGGTGTAATGGAAGGACTCAAGTGTGTGTTGGAAAGTAACAGGAAAGGGCATTTCTTGTGATGTGCATGGCTGAGGAGAGAGAGATCGAGTTTACTTAATATTATGATAAGTATACAAAACAAATCTATATTATATATAGATTAGATTAATCTTTATTGCCATTGCATGAATTACAAGGACCCAGACAACAAAATTGCAAATGGCAAATTTTGAATGGCAAAATGGCAATTCTTAGTCCCAATGTTTCTGGATAAGAGAACTTCAACTGCATTAGTATTTTTGCACTGACTTTTTGACTTGACATTTTATCATATTGAACAAAGTGCTGTTTGAAAAATCACACACACAAATGAATGGATGCAGCTACATGCAGTCAAATAAAAACATAAAAGGCGAAATGGACTGTTGATCAGAGCTGATTTTTTTTGTGATTGTCAAATGAAGGCCGCAACAAGAATGACTAATAAACAAAATATATTTTTAAACTAATGAATGAACAGGTATAATAAATATAATGTTTTGTTGTCAGTACTAAGCAGGCCTGCTGGTGGTTTTGTTCAGGTGTGCCCCGGGAGAG
>JABFDZ020000037.1:14954489-14967343 GCA_019775955.2 Pollimyrus isidori
TGATTGCCCACTGCTAAAAAAATGTTAAAATATGACGCGACCCCCCACAGAGCTCGCTGAGGCCCCCTTGTGGGCCGAGACCCCCCTGTTGGGAACCGCTGCTTTAAGTGATAATAGCGCTAATGCATTGCATTGATTTTAGAGTTATAATGCTTTATTTCTTTGATTGCATTAATGCATGCCATATTTGCGACCCAGAAAGAAGAATAGTATGAGAATAGATTTTAATAGAGATCTACCATACTCCTTCCTGTTTGGAAACAGCAAAGTTTTCGGTTGTGGCATTGCCTAAGGTTGCAGAATTCAGAGCTAAAATCAGAACATTCAGGTAGCGTCTAACAGGGAAGCTGATGCTAAATTTATTTTGCTTTAAAAATTTGCCAGAATTTCATAGGTTTAAAATATCATAGTTTGCAATATTTGTTTTATTTTATTTAAGGCATACAAGTAGTGGTTGTCAGGCTGTTGTTTTAGAGCCTTTTGCATAACAGATCTTAGGTTGATCTCATGGTCATAATTAAATAGTGTTTCAATTCACCTGTTGAGTACCTGCATATTCATGTACGTGGCATATGCCAGGTTTCCCCAAATCGGGTCCTGGAGGAGATAGATTACAACACCTTAGACAGATCTTCTTTATGAAGTATGGAACTGCGGCCTGGGTCTGATTACAACAAGGCAATGCTGCCTGACCCACCAGCCAAGGCTGGGGGCTTAGGGGGGTAGCTAGTAAAAGCGAAGAAGAAGATATGGCCACTTAGTCTTCATGACCACAGCTGCAGAGGATAGAGAGTAGCAAGAAGACACTCTTATGCAAGGCAATTCATGACATTACTTTTTAAGCATGTAGGTATGCAACAGTGGAATTCACCGAGCAGGTAATTACTCCCAGTGGAACTAGGGCAATTTACAACATTGTTCTAAGGCAGGGATGGGCAATCTTATCCAGAAAGGGCCTCTGTGTACTGTATATGGGTTATCACTGCAACTCCCTAATTAGATTGCTAATTTGAGGACTAATTGGCTGAAGAGTCCTCAAACCTGTGTCTGAACAGCAGTCCTAAAGGTTACCCCAAAAACCTACATACACTTCCTTTGCAGATAAGATTGCCCCCTGTTCTAAAGGCACATGGTAGGATTTTACACAGCAAGAGTTATTGCAGTGTTAATGAGCACAAATCTTTCATAGAAGTCACACATTTTTTTTATACTATGAAAATGTTTTCTTGACGTTATAGTCTTCGTTAATGATAATAACCCTGGTATGTGTACCCAACAGGGGTCTCCTTGCCTGGTTTGTCTCTGGGCTCCCCCTTACCCTGTAATGGAAGATAGACTCACAACCTGTTTTACATTTATTGTATGTGAACCATATCGAAACATGGATTCGCTTTTAGAGAGCAGCACCCTTTGCTTTCCAGAGTATGAACATGACGCTGAGCCAGATGGCGGAGAAGGTGGATGATGCCCAGAACCCGCTGCCCCTCTTCACCTGCTTGCACGTCAAGCCTGATGTGTCAGTGCTCAGCTTTGCGGGTATGTGACAGAGTGTGATGTGTCAGAGCTCATATTCACAGTTATGTGACAGTGTGTGTCTGTGTGGCTCCAAATAGGCTAGGCTGTCATTTTACTTTTACTCTAATTTGTCAAAATCAAACAGATATTAATTACAGTATGGAATGTAATATAATGTAATGTTTATTTTATTCCCTGGTATGGATAATATAGGGGGCGGCATGGTGGTGCAGTGGTTAGCACTATTACCTCACACCTCTGGGACCTGGGTTTGAGTCTCCGCCTGGGCTTCCTGTGTGTGGAGTTTGCATGTTCTCCCCGTGCCGTCGTGGGGTTTCCTCCGGGTACTCCGGTTTCCCCCCACAGTCCAAAAACATGCTGAGGCTAATTGGCGTTGCCAAATTGCCCGTGAGTGTGCGATGGGCTGGCCCCCCGTTCAGGGTTGTTCCCTGCCTCGTGCCCGTTGCTTCCGGGATAGGCTCCGGACCCCCAGTGAGGATAAGTGGTTTGGAAAATGGATGGATGGGTGGATGGATAATATATACACTATATAAACAAAAGTATTGGTACACTTGACCATTACACCTACGGGAATTTTTATGACATCCTATTCTAAATCTCTATGCATCAGTGAGGAGTTGTACCCCCTTTGCTTCTATAACAGCTGCCACTCGTCTGAGAAGGCTTTGCACAGGATTTTGGAGTGGGTAGGAATTTTTGCCCATTCATCAAAAAGAGTATTTGTGAAGTTGGGCACTGATGTTGTAAGTGAAGGCTTGGCTCCCAAACTCTGTTGTAGTTCATCCCAAAGGTGTTTGATGGGGTTGAGGTCAAGGCTCTGTGGGGGGCCAGTCAACTTTTACACACCAGACTCACCCAACCATGTCTTTATTGGCCTTGATTTGTGCACTGGGGAACAGACATGCTGGAACCTTCCCCATACTGTTCTCACAAAATTGGAAGCATAGAATCATCCAAAATGTCTTAGTACGCTGAAGCATTAAGAGTTCCCTTCACTGGAGCTAAGGGGCCTAGCCCAGCCCCTGAATAAAATAACCACTTACCATAATACCTCCTCTAGCAAACTTTACAGTTGGCACAATGCAATCAGGCAGGTAACGTTCTTCTGGCATCTGTCACACCCAGACTTGTCCACAGACTGCCAGATAGATAAGCGTGATTTGTTTCTCCACAGAACACGTTTCCACTGCTCTGGAGTCCAGTGGTGGAGTGCTTTACACAACTCCATCCAGTGCTTACCATTGTGTTTGGTGATGTTAAGCTTGATTGTAGCTGCTCAGCTTAGGAAGTCCATTCCATGAAGCCCTTCTCTATGCATGTCCATGGTGAAATGACCTGTATTATTGTAGCCCTACCGAAAAATGAAATACATTCAGGTCCTTTAAGTAAACAAGCATATTGTTTTGCAAAAACGTGCATTCATATGAATTTTGTGTTTTGCATTTCATCTTTGCCTTGGCAGATTGGTTGGAATTCAGCCCTTATGAGATTGGGATGCCAAAGTATGGAGCCTTTATGACCCCTGATCTCTTTGGGAGCAAGTTTTTCGTGGGAACAGTGGTGAAGCGTTTTGAGGAAAGCCCCCTTCACTTCCTCATGGGTAAGAAGCACAGTGGTTCCTGCAGGATTGGGAGGGAGCCTGACAGGGTGGCATCATTGAGCACTTTCTCCAACTCCAGGTGGGGGTATGGGGTTCTTCGTTCTTCAGGAGCACTCATCACTCCCATGTGTGGCGGATTTATCTTATAGGCCCATAAGATGGTTGTACTCAAGTGAGAGGAAGAGAACAATTAATAGAACCATTTGGATATTTCTGAGAGTTGACAAAAGCAGCCCTTGCTATAGAGATTCTGTACTCTGTACAATTACTGCTAAGCTTCTTTCAATCACCATCCATTAAAACATAAAAAACCCTTTGAAATCACCCATTTCAAATCACACATATTGTAACCTATTGAAATGTGATGATCCATGACAAATTATCATTAGCTACAGGTATGTTTGGAAATATTTCACTGCATATTGAGCTAGGAGGTAAGCAAGCTAACAGCACACTTACATGATGTAAGAGATACAGACTTCCCCACTTTCTTGTTATATTAAGTTGTGGTGTGTGTAGGATGGGTGGAATATGGTAATAATAAAACTCATGAATCCAGAATGCAATGCACAAAGCTTTATTTCAGGACATAGACAAACAGAACTGGAATCCGCGGGCAGAATCAGAGTCGGGGTTGCAGTGCATGGGGAACTAGAAGCTGAGGAATCAACCCTGCACTAAACACTCAGGACAGAGGGCAGACACATGGGGAAGGTTCAAAGGGGACGGGATCGGGACAGAGAAGGCAGGCAGGACAGATCAGGGCTAAATAGAGGACAGAGAGAGGAATGCTAAGTGTGTTTTATTTGCAGTCAGCAATACCTCACGCAGAATGTGAGGTAGAAGAGGGTGAGACAGAATGGAGCAGGTGTTTGCACTCAGGTGGGACTGATGCCACTGCATTGGGGGCATGAAAGTATGCAGTTAGTTATCAATGGAAGGTGAATATCCAATGGGGTAAACTGTGCAAAGATTATTTATTAATTAAGCCTTATAAACACTTTAAAAAGTTGATACAAAGAATATTATTTATATCCTTCTTCATTTGCCTTCTGCATTGACTTTAAAGTGTTTTTCGAGTTGGCATGTTATTGCCTTAGTGTTCGACTGAAACAACAGCCTCCTCACCAAGTTCACGTGAGAGCCAGACTGGCAGAAGCAGGTGTGTTATGGGATGTTTCTGTCCTGTAGGGCTTTGGGGAAGCGCCTTCTCCATACTCTTTAGTCGACTCATAGGATCGCCATGCGTTGGGACGATCACCGTGACAGAGAAGCAGGGTAAGAGGCATTTCATGCTTTGGGTGTGTGTGTGTATACACACGCATAAACACATAGGGCCCCGTTTTAACGAACAAAAGCATACACTCTGCGCGTGTTCTTTCAGGGTGTGGCAAGCCCACTTTTGTTAATGTCATAAAAATAGTCACAGCACCAAGCACATGATCCATGATGCATTAAGTCTCATAATTAGCCATGGGTGACTTTGGGGCGTCACATGCTATAAGCCAATCAGAGTGTCATCTCTCATTACCAGGTGGTCTTGTGTCTTGGTGGTTTGTTATTATAATGGCAGATTTGCCGGGTAGCAGAAAAGAACGCTTATTTTCACCCCCAAATTAGCAGCAGTGCTAGATGGCATTATAAGATGGAACGGGGGGCTGCAGGATCCAGTTTGTAAACAGAGCCCTCTAAATGTGTTCTGTGGGTGTTTTTCAAACTTCCCAGAGACAATGTACAGGTCAATGCTTCTCAAATTGTGGGGTGTGAGATGATTTTCTGACTGATCAAAAATAAAGTTCTTAGTTTTTTTCATCCCCAGTCCCCCGGCTTGGCAAATTATATCTATAGCAGACTGCTGTCTGGTTGGTGAAATATATCGTGGGAATATAGGTTAAGCTATGAAGAACCTTTGCAGAGGTGGGGAGAGTGTGTGGCGTAGGTGTGGCTGGTGTTGTGGTTGTATTTTATTGATACTGTGACAATTTTGTTTAGCAACATTTATCGTGGGTGAACCACGAATGTTTTGATTTTACAGAAGACTGGGTGTCTGACTGTTTTGTGGAAGAAGAAGACAGAAATAGCGAGGAAGATGAAGATGGCCATGGTCAGAGTCTGAAGGAGATATGTGTGCATGTCTCTCTGTGCAGATGTACTGTAAGACACATACTTGTTATAAGTAAAGCTATGTATCTGTGTAGTATGTGTATGTCACATGCATAAGCAGAGTGTAAACAGTGTAAACATGTCACACCTTTTGGTTTCACAGAAAACTTGGAGTCTACCTTTATGGTTGGAGGAGAAAACTTTTACAATGAACTGGACCAAGGTCAGACGCACATGCAGTGAACTCCAGAATTAACATACACCTGAATGTTCCAGACCAGCAAAACTGCCGCTTTTATAGAGGTGGTCAAACTTGCTGATGATCAATTAATCTAGTGCATTTGATTATCTGCTACCTGCCCTCCTAATTCTTGTGGAAGCAGTAAGACTGTACATAAGTTCTTGTATCTTGTTTTTTTTTTAGTATGCCCTAAAACCTGGGAACTGAAAGAGGGTATACTTTATTTTTCAGACGATTGTCTAAACCAATGGATCAGGATATGGCCGTAGACAACGACAAAGCTCTTAGATGATAAAAAAAATATCCAGACATATGTTTTTTTATTCAAAGACACAAATTGCTTTGGTTTAATTTAAAGTGTTCTTCATGGGTGCCAATAATTTTGCACAATTTGTTTTTACAGAATATTCCTAGGATATACCAACACCTTTGTAATAATTATTTTTTATTAAATGAATAGTTAGGTATTTCTTCAAATTGGAATCAATGTATCTGTTATCTATATTATGTTGATATTTTTGCTCATTTTCTTGAGGGATACCAGTATTTCCGGAGTTGACTGTACGTACATATAAAGCTATTTATCTGGGTAGTATATCATTTATTAACCTGTGAAATGTTTCGGTCTTGCAGCACTCCCTGTTGGTGGATCTATAGTTTTCCATTCTCCGAAAAGCGTCGGTAGGTTTTCACCACGGCGGACCGTCACCATCTCGCAGGCTTTTTCTCTGACCCAGTCATCTGGCCATTATGACTTGGCCCTTGTCAGTCACTTATATCTTTATCTCTGCCCATTTCATCTGTATTCACCATATTGCCTATGAGAACCTAATATCAGCATTTTCTCTGTTATATCCTAGACCAAGACATGCACTGTTTCTATGGTACAGTATAATGTATAATATCCGCTTCACGTGGGACAGGTCATAATGTTGTGGCTCATTGGTGTATAAGGGTATTTATCTGGGTTGTATGTATATACACTCTATGGGCAAAAGTATTAGGACGCACCTCTTAATCATTGCTAACAGGCGTTTCATTCAGACCCATTGCCACACAAAAATGTGTAAAATCAAGCACCTATCCATGCAGTGAGGTTTACATACATTTCTGAAATAATGGGTCCTTCTGAAGAGGTCAGTGAATTCAAGCATGGTACTGTCATAGGATGCCACATTTTCAAGTCAGTTTGTGAAATTTCTTCCCTGCTGGATATTCCACAGCAAAGCTGGAGCATTTAGGAAGAACAGAAACCACAAAGTGACAGACAACAGAGCAGGCTTGCTGAGTGCTGAGGCTCCTTGTGTGTAAAAGTTCCCAAGACTCTGTTGACTCACGTGTCTTAACAGTTTCTTTAATATAGTTTATTAAATGCATAAGCCGGATGTTTCCCATTGAAGTTTATAAACCTGTGAAATAATTTGGTTTTACAGATGGCTTGGAGTCTGACAGTATTGAAGGAGATGGAAACTTTGACATGGAACCATGGTCAGGTGAGAACCTGGAGATGTAGGTTGTAGTCATCCTGTGCTTGTGTCTGTTTTTCTTCTGTGTTTAATGGCAATGGCAATTTATTTATATAGAACATTTATGACGGCAACCATAGTGCCTTAGCCAAAGTGCTTCATAATGAGCAACACAAAAAAAATGAAATAAAACCACCACAAAACAAATTAAAATGTTGAAAAACACTGAGATACAATCTGAAAAAGCACAAAATAAAACAAAATCCAGCAGTTTAAAAGCAGATGTGTGTTGTGAAGAGGGAGCAGCACCCATATCATTGAAGATCACAGTATCACGGTATTGTCAGTATTACCCACTTCACGTGGTCATTGTAGTTTATAAACCTGTGACGTGTTTTGGTTTTACAGATGGCCTGGAGTCTGATAGCATTCCGAAGATGGAACTAGTTTTAGGTGAGAAGCAGAAGGAGATGTAGGCTGTAATCCTCTGCAGGTCTTTGTTCAGCTGTACTGTATGGCACATACCTCCTGGCCCCCATTGTGGCTTTTCTTCTGTGTCTGTAATGCAGCTCAGAACTGGGTTCAACGCATGCTGACCCGTATTGGCAATGCTTCGATCTTCAGAAGCCGCGGGTATCGGACTGGCAAGGTGCCCAACTTCATGCAGGGCTTAAGGCTGAGCCCCATTGGCCAATTCTCAACGCTTAAGGACCCCATGAGCATGGCAGAGGCGGAGGAGGCACAGGAGGACGCACAGGAGGTGACCATGGTCAGAGGTCTGGGTCTGTTAAGTCTGTCTTTCTGACCAGAAACTCAACAATGAAAGCTGATGGAAACCATGACTACAGGATAGGTAGAAACTGCCTCTATAAACTAGCAGGCTTCAGAGTAAATGGTTCATAAACCTCTTGTAAGATGTTTTGGCGTCATTGCTGGAAAGGCTTGTAGCTGATATTGGGGAGAAGAAACACACACAAAACAAACCACATGCTAGACTATAAAACATTCTTTGTGCTCATTTTTTTTTGCCATTTTGCCAAATAAGAAGAACCTAATGTTGGACAGCCCAGTGGACAGCACCATCTCAGACATCCTTGGTTTGGGGATCAAATCCTCCTCCTACTCCATGTATTACATACAGTTTGAAGGTTCTTCTGAACTTGTGTGGGTTTCCTGCTGCAGTGCAAAGTTGTGCAGTTAGGTGAACTGACATCTCTAAGTTGCCTGCAGTATGATATTGTGCATGTGTAGCCCTCAGTGAACTGACATGCTGTCCAGAGTGCACCCTACCTGTGCTGCATGGGAAAATTGTGCCTCTGCAGACATTTCTCCAGTGATGTTGAATCAATAGGGGTAAACATTTTTGTTTGCTAAACATATTTTGCAAAAAGGTTTCTTACACAACATAATGCAATATTAAAAGTACACACACACGCACGCATGCACACACACACACACACACACACACTCACACACTCACTCTACATGTGGTCAGGAGCATGTGTAAGATTCATTCATATATGCAAACATTTTCCTTACTAAAACATTGATAAGTACTGGATTTCCCTTCTGCAAATGTTACACAGACAACTTTGATCTGTGCACATTTCATGAATGAGAACAATAATGAACATCCATCCGTCACTGTAACTGCTTAATCCCAGCTGGGGTCATGGGGGGGGGAGGGGGACTGGAGCCCCTGGCAGAAACCCATGCAAACACAGGGAGAGCATGTGAACTCTACGCAGGAAGGCCCTACGTCTGACCCAGGGGTCGAACCCAGGACCTTCTCGCTGTGTGGTAGTGGCACCACCGTGCCACCCCAATAAAGAACATTATATGTGGAATTACCAAAAGCAATTCCAAATAGCAATTTACAAATAATAGACTAGAACTCTTCAAATTAATATAATTTAGAAATTGTAATTTTGATGTTTCAGGAGCACATTGTAAATATGGTTAAAAATCAGCGAAGTTAACTTGATATTGTAACAATTTCTGAATTCTATTCTCAAATTGGTAGCAAAAGTATTGGTGCTTGTGATATCCCTACAGAGGATAAGACATCACCCACTTAATTTTAAGATATTCACAATGATTAAATTTTCATGTAAACAATACTTTTAATGAATGCAAATAAAGTTGTTACAGGTCTGCTTGGCGGAGTTAAAAGGTGACATAAATATTAAGTAAAGTAGTAGACAATCAACCCTGCTTTTTGTTTTGATGTTTTTGAGAAAGCAGTGATGCAGAACATGCCATTCTGACACGAAATATCGTTAATAACAGTCCTGCAGCATAACTTAACGCTGACTTGATGGTAGAAATGATGAAAGTTCAGGTACATATTTGCATTCAGTTGTGCTGTTGGGATATTTAAGATACGCTTTGCAATACTGATGGATGACTAGTGCTGTAGTTCTTGAGAACTGCCAATTTATTATGGTCTCGGTCCTGTCTTGGTCTCGACTCTATTTGGTCTAAGTCCTGTCATGTTCTCGGACCTAGCGGTCTTAATGGGATGGGGAGAAAAAGAGAAAACAGCACATCCTCACAGAACAGTACCATTATTTATTATGCGCCTCTATTCAATTCCAACCAGTGAGATGTATCTATTTTAAAAACGGTACAGTACATCGTATACATTTTCTCGATGGACACTGCCAGTGCTTCACAGTCCACTCACAATATACACATCACATCATAGCAAAGTCTACAGCATAGTTATAATTCAAATAAATTAGGTATTTTACATTCATTAGAAAGCACAGTCTTGGAGGTGCATATCAGTGTGGAGGCTCATTCTCTTCAATTCAAAGCAAAGGGTCATTACATAGCCGTATTCATAGCTTATCCGAGGCCTCTGTCCCTGGTATAAGAGACTTAATATGAACATTTTTCTGGTACATCCCATCTCTTTCCCTTGACAAGGTCTGATAAAATGGTTATAGGAGGGGATTGCTGAGAATATTATTTTTTATCAGGGCAAGTAACTATGACAAATCTGGGAGATTTTAAATGAGAGACATACGGACATATGAATAATATGACTGAAAAGATAACATGAATTTGATTTAACGAGTAATGACAATTCCTTTTTCTGTACAGTTGATCTGAGTAATGTGATGTTGATTATAGCCCTAGTCTGTTTTCGGCCTTTGTCTTGACCAGTCTTGGTCTCGGTCTTTATACTTAGTCTGGGTGCCCTCAAGTCTCAGCAGTGTTTTGGTCTTGATACCCTCTGGTGTCGGCAATGTCTTTGTCTCGGTTTAGGCAACACAGATGACTGCATTTTCATTCACTTTTAATGTGACGTGCTTCAGTAATTGTGATATTTACATGTATCAGTAATTTAAAGGAAGTTTTGAATCCAAGCTTTTTAATATTTGAGTAATCAAGTTTAATCGAGTAATCATGGCGGCATTAACTTAACATAGGTATGTGAATATGAGTAAATACAAAATACTTAACAAATTTACATAACATCCTGGTGACTGTATCGTTATGAGTGAAATGCAGCCACACTTCAGATCGTTTACTTTACGCATTTTAACTGTGTTTAAGGTAGCTGCTAGCTAACATTAGGCATCTGTCAGATCCAGCCTCCACACATCAGGACAAGTGAAGTGCAGCGATGCATTTAACACCTGAGCAGCAGATAGCAAATATTCCCATTGACACGCATTTAAGTGGCACTAAAATCTGTGTTGCAATAGGTCTGGTACAGCCCTATGTTTAACCAGAAATTAACCTAGAAGACCTGAAAAAAATGTATATTAGCCAAAATGATCTGACAATATTACAGCTCAATATCAGACAAATATTTAAAAAGGATTAATCGAAAAAATTATATTTTATTAACAACTTCGCACCTGCTGACCCTGTATTGCATGCTCATGTCATGAGAGAGCTCTATGTCTCTATGTTCCGTTGTTGGTGACTTACATATTGATGCTCCATAAACCCTCTTTTCTCTTTTCTGAAATCTGGAAACAGACCCCAATGAGTTTAACTCCGTCCACGAGCCTCTGGACCTGGCAACTAAGAAGATCCATGTGGCAGACAGCGGCCTCAGCTTTAATCTACCGTACCCGCTGGTCCTCAGGCCTGAGAGGGGCGTGGACCTCATAATATCATTTGACTTTTCTGCTAGGAAGAGTGATTCCATGACACCCTTTGAGGTCAGTGATCTGACAAGCAGAAGATCAGTATTCATGTTCTTGTTTCTGTATGATGAAAAATCTCAATGCATCAACGTCAATTGTAACATGTCTAACTTATGACTTCAATAGCTTTGCTGTCCACCTTCGATCTTTATTTAATACATCCAAGAATTATGAAGCTATGAAACACTGACCTAAATTATTTTCCAAAATGATATTCTACTAGGGTGGCATGGTGGTTAGCACTGCTGACACCTCTGGGACCATGGTTTGAGTCTCCACCGTGGCTCCATGTGTGTGGAGTTTGCATGTTCTCCCCAGGGGTTTCCTCTGGGTATTCCAGTTTCCCCCCTACAGTCCAAAAACATGTTGAGACATACTGGAGTTACCAAGTTGCTCACAGGTGTGGATGGTGTGTGAGTGTGCACTGTGATGGGTCGGTGTCTCATCCTGGGTTGTTTCTTGCCTTAGCCTCTCCGTAGCCTCAGTTATGGGCTCTGGACCCACTACAATCCTGAATAGGTCATAGAAAATGAATCGATGGATATTCTGCTACTGTTTATCATCATATGGCATTCTTTGTCCAAGTTACTATCAGTTGAGTTTTACATTCAGTCTTTTAAACTGGTTAAATATGTGAGCATTCTGATATCAGTATTGGCAAAGTTATATATCTTTATATATTAAGAGTGACAACTAGTGACAACTGGTGCTACTCATCCTAAACGCATCCCCAGCTTGTTGTTTGACAGTTTTGTGTAGGACTATACAGAATTCTTTGTATAGTTTCTGGAGGTATTACTGGGACTCTGACCTTTGTCCTCAGGAGCTTCTCCTGGCTGAGAAATGGGCCCATCTGAACAAGCTGCCCTTCCCTAAGATAGACCCCAAGGTGTTTGACCGAGAGGACCCTAAGGAATGTTACGTCTTCAAGCCTGAAGACGGCCAGAGGAACTGCCCCACCATCATCCACTTTGTGCTGGCCAATATTAACTTCAGGAACTTCAAATCTCCAGGTACTTCAGGTCCTTGGTATCAGGTCCTGTGGTAATGGAAAAAAATCAAGTGTATATTGTCTAGAAACGTGAAACGGGTAGTTATTGTAATGTGCCTGACTGAAGATAGAGCTGGTTTCAGTCAATCAATCAATCAATCAAAACTTTATTTGTCCCTGAGGGGCAATTTGAGGGCACGTAGAGCAGTGTTGAAGAACAACCCGACCATGCATATACAAACATCATAGTGGAGGTAGGCAGGCCAGGAAGACAGCCACTCTACAAGCCAACCGGTCGACTGCATAAGCAGCGATCCGGATATAGGAAGAACAGAGAAAGCAGTATTACATGAGGTGAGAAGAGGTGAATAAAAAAAACAGCCTCCAAACTGTACTCCAGTAGGGAGTATAATGTAGGAGCAGAAAAAAAAACACCTCAGCAACATAAGCACATGATCACCACACGATACAACATAAAGAGTCATGAGTGCAACAGGGCAGGAAAATGGGGAAGTGAGGTAGACCAGCATAGACAGACAGCCATCTGATCCTGCAGTCAGATGCGCTAGTCACAGACCTGCCTGTTCACGCTGGGGGTATGAAGCAGCGAAGGCGTTGGATTGGAGGAGGGTGTCCTCGGGGTTGGAGGAGAGAGATGCAATAGAGCAGGGGTCTCCAACTCCGGTCCTGGAGAGCTACCGTCCAGTCGGTTTTCTATCATACCCGGCTTCTGATGAGCCACACCTGTTCT
>JABFDZ020000037.1:14976749-15011558 GCA_019775955.2 Pollimyrus isidori
TTCTGCCGGTGTCTGCCAGTATAAAACAAATCTTGCACCCGTGTTAAATAGAGCATCTTCTCTGTCCACCTGTACTCATTGCTGGCCAATGTGCGTTTCACTCAGAAACTGCACATTTCTCAGGTTACGTCTGTGTAAAATAATTATGTTTTTGTCAGCCCCCGTCCTCATGAAGCAGTAAGTGCCAGATTGCCAAGGGGCAGCTCTGTGTCATAGACTAGGCCTATTTATATCAAGCATTAAATGCTTTTTTTATGTTGCATTTCCTTAAATTGAACTTTTGGACCAAAAATCTCCAGAAATGTATTTTTTTATTTAAAGGGAGAATTTCGGAGGAAAAACTGGTACACTAAGTGAGATCATTCTGCATCAACCGAGGAAATGATCGTAAGGATGGTCGCTTTACAAGGTGGAAATGTATACATTTTAAAATCACTTCAGCAGTCTATCTTGTTTTTTTCTACTAAGAGTCAGTCATCACCCTATATGAAACTCTACCCTTTGGTATTAGGCTGTCGCTTCACGATCTGTATCACGTGTTGAAAGACACCCAATGTTTCATTGTTTTTTCACCAGTTAATATATCGGGGTTCAACCTTTTTTAAGCCTTTGATCAAATAATTGTTTTATTGTAGTGAATTGTGGTATTTTCCTGATGAATTGGGTACAAGTTTACTACAGAACTGGTGTACAAAATGCCTTATCACCTGCTTTATGTTTGTGCTTTTGTGATAAAATAAACACACACACACTGCAGAATTGTCTCCCATCATTTAACAAAGTCTTTCATTCTTGCAGAAATATGTCAATGAGTGTTAAAGTAATTGTATAATGTGTTCTAAGTCCTAACCTATAACACTTTGTGTTCAGAATACCTACATATGGACACACACACCCCTCCATTTTTGCATATTTATAGAGACATATATACATTTTTATGTCATCTGTTTTTCACAAGTGAAGAATATTTTTACTTTTATTTAAAAAAAAATTACAGTACCGTGTAGGAACAAGTTGCAGAGAAAGAATTGTATATACAAATCATAAAAATTGAATACATCTTGGCATCTTGGGTAAAGGGGACCATGTCATGAGTTTAAAGACCTGCTGCTGTAGGCGCATGATTCTCTTCTTGTTAAGGAACATCTGTAATATGGCTGCCATTTGCCCTTTAATGGACCACTGACCACTTGATCATGGTGAATACTTTGCCTTTAGTGGCCTCTAGTGATCAAACTTCTAAATTTCTACCGGTGGCCTTGAACAGAGCCACGCCGTTCCGCTTTTGAGGGGGTGTGCTCCTTAATTAACTAGCAGTGAGCCTGGTGTTTGTATGCGTTCTGTAATCCATAAAGTTTTGAATTTACTCAAAGTTCGACAAAGTTGGAACAGACTCTTCAGCATTTGGCATTAATTTCAGTGGTAGATTCTTACTTAATATTAGAATGTGTTGAGTACAATTTCATATAAGGAGAGTCCAAAAGTTTGTAACTCATCTGAACATCACCTTGTCCATCCCTTTAGTGGTGATTGTAATCATTTACTTTTTTTATATAAAACTAGGTGGGATCGAACAAGGGGAAAATTGACTTGGATGATGTTTGAACTCCACATAACACCAGGGGGCAGCGTTCAGTCACTTACGATGCTCTTGGGCTTGTAGTCCACCTTGCTGCAAGGCATCTTGCCAAAGTCTTTTTAAGCAGTGCGACTGGCACACCACAGCATATACACAGGTACATCCTTGCCCTAAAGTGCTCTAGTATGGATAGGCGGAGACAGCAATGTACACAATGAAAGTAGTCTGGTACTCTATGCCCCCATCTGCGCCATATGACAGTGCCCGCACCTTCATCCTGTACGTGTGGGGTTCACGCAGCGGCTGTGTGGTGTACAGCACCCCCTTCAAGTTCTCATCCCGGATGGCGAAGGGTAATGTGGCGTCCTCGTCCACCACCAGGAAGGAGGTGCGGGGGTGGACCACGCCATCCTGAGTGTAGGCCACTAGACGTATCAGGTCCTGGTTGGCGGCAATTCCGAAAGGCAGCGAGAGCAGCTTGTAGTCCAGTGCGTAGGGACTGAGAGCGCACTCCAGGTCATTGGGAGGGCAGTTCTTCAGGCAGAACCTGAAATAGCCCCAAAAACACTTGTGATAATCAAACACTTCCTTAAGCACATCAATGATGTCGTCAGTATACCGGGAGCGTTTGGCTGTTCCTGTGTGGACGGACACAACAGGGCCTACCCAGTGGCAGCATCCCTCTGGTAGTTGGGTGGGCAGGGTGTGTCGATGCACTGATAGCCTCCTCTCATATTAAAACACATCATGTTAGAGCCACACTGAATACTTTGCTCTTGGCACTCGTCGATGTCTAAAGAAAGACACACGGAGAGGAAAAAGCTCTTAGCTGTTCCTGTTGGCCTTCAGAATACTCAGGATAGCTTGAGCCATTGCAGTTTTACAGCTGCATAAGACACATTTTCCTAAACAGTTGTAAGAATATGATTATGAAAAAAGCTTTAAAGGTCACTGCTTGGATGAACTTTAATAAGAGCAGTTAATTCATAATACATCATTATCTATAATATACAGTATGTATATAGCTGGCAAGGTTCACATTGCCTTTTACGGTTATTTAGCTATATCTTTTTTCGGATGTAAATTCACGAGAGGCCCTGACAGAGACTGGTGTCCCATCTGCGTTTTGCTACTGTATGGACCCTCGTTTCACAGCCAAAGGGCTGACTAACCCCAACACTAAACCGGCTCACCTTGGCAGGTCTTCCCATTAGTCATGAGGCGATAGCCGGCAGGACACAGGCACCTGTAACTCCCTGCCAGGTTCACGCACTCATGCTGGCACCTGTCCTGGCTTTCGCACTCATTTATGTCTGCAAGGGAACAAAGGAGATGCTAACTGTCGAAGGAAATGGTGATCAAGGTCAAAAAGAAAACAGGATGCTGGACACGCACAGCGCTGGTAGCCAATATAGTGTGGAGTGAAAGCAAGGTTTTCATCACTATGCCTGACAGTTATTTAATGCAAAGCATTTTAAATGCTGAACAACATATTATAACTGGCATAGCTAATTGTTGTGTAACTTTGGGGATATTGATATTGGGGGCGGGGGGCGGGGAACCGTGTAACTTTATTGTCTACGTCAAACACAAAGAAGTTCCACTGTACTCTAATGAAACCACTCTTTTTCATTTTAACCACGACAGAATAGCACAACAGGTGTCTGATTTTCATACATCGATTTCCTACAGTGGAGCCGTAGCATTTGAATTAGTATTTTGCAGTCAGAGGTATGTGGTCAGCCTGACAGATGCCACATCAACCACAGGGTGGCAGATAATTACCTAGGCATTGGTGTTGCGTTGCGTTAAAGCCTTCAGGGCAAGCCCTTCTAGTGTCCCTGCGAGAGCGCGGAGAGGACCCTCTAATGTGGTTAATGCTTGAGTAGGAGTGGTAAGTTTGTGAGGCCAGGCTGTGGTACTGTTGGGAGGACTGGGATACTCTATAGCCATAGGACAAGCTCTCGTACGTGGGCAGCTTCTCCAGGCCCGCGCAAGACTTTCCGTCGCCCAGCAAGTGGCGCCCTGGCGGGCAGAGGCACTTGTAGCTGCCGGGGCTGTTGAGGCACTGGTGGGCGCAGGGCGGGGGCACCCTTTCACACTCATTAATGTCTGCCCGCATAACGAGTCCCAGCACAATGGAATGCGGAGGAGAGGAAGGGGGAGGAGGGTGAGCAGAGGGAGGAAGAGAGAAAACAGGACAACAGGGGTCAGTCAGTGGCCCTGGAGGAGAGCCCTCCCCAGCCAATCCTGCCAGACACCCGTCATGCCAAAAGGTCTCCGGCTCGACATTTTATTTGATGGTCAAATGATGACAACTTGACAGATCATATCTGATGTCGTGGATTCGGTGGAGTCCTATTACCTCTAGGCAAAGACAAGACGGAGGTTTGACTCGGAATAATACGTTGAGTGTCCATAGTGTCCGGTTGGGTGTACTGCTGTTAACCTCAGCATTTATAGAATCATTTTACAGTAGCATTTTTCCTTGGTTACAGAATGAAAGTATTACACATAAATATATTAGAGAGACAAAGTGCATAGACAAGCCATAACAAAGCTGAGGGTCGTCAGAGGGAGTTCAATTCAAAGGTCAGTGGGAAATAAGGAGCATGGCGGAAGGTGCAGGTCTTGCTGCAATAAACATTTTCTTAATTCCTTTTTCACTGCTGTGTTTCCAGCTGACAGAAACCTCAGTGTGATCTGGAGAAGGCAGACGAGGCAGCAGAGACTCCTTGACTTTGCTATTTGTATAACTGCTGTGTTGTTTAACAAAGACTCATGGTGGCCTTTGGAGACACGCCTACACTCTATCCTTCCACACAAAATAAATGACAGCTTTATCAGTAAGGTCGTCAGTGTCTGCCAAACATTGCTGCTAGCTTGGTTTTGTTTAGATTTACCGAGCAAACTGTCTTTTTTTGTCATTTTAACTGTTAGCTGTAACATTTAACGGTTTCTTTTGAAATTACATATATATATATGAGGAGACCATGGCAAAATGTACAGTTTTATTAATTTCTCAGTTTATGGGTTTGTAAAACATGCATTTTATTTTACAAACTCTAGCCTAGCTCTTCCCTGCATATTATTAATGAAGCGCTTCATTCTTTATTGGTTTTCAGTCCTACTTCTAGGAGCCTATTATGAATCGCAGTGCACTTAATATTTCCCATTCTTTTTGAAGGTCACTGAGGCACTGTCGGATAAGTTGACGTTCATCTCTGGCATTATAAAATTGCTTCCACCTTTGTCCTGCAATTTTTGCTGGTTTTTGGTCATTCCCAGTGTCCCCTGCTTCACTTTGTTCCTGTGTACTGCTGTCTTAAAAACTTTGACCCTGGAAGCAGCCTGCTGCTCAGCATAGCCTCTTCTGCCAGCAAAACCAGGATTAAACCAGGATTTTAAAATGCAGATTAAAAAAATATATTGTGGTCTCCGAAAAGTTTCCAGAGCTGTATATGAACAGCTGGAAATGACACTGAACGGCAAAAGGTTTGATTGGCAGAAAAGCTCTACTAGGAAACCCTACCACCCTTGAAATTGCATTAGCTTTATATTTTGAACAAAGATGGCACCGTTACTGAAATAGCTACATCAAATCCTTTGATGAGTACAGTGTCTCTGCCGCTACTCCGTTTCACATCACTACCTTTTGTATGTTCCCTGCCTGCTTTCACAGCTTTAGAAGGTCCCAATCTGTGCACTTCAGGCTACCTTTCTAATAACATAGAGGAAGAACAAGCTAATCTGTTGAAACTGGCATACTTTGGCAGCTAACCGTGAAACGTCACAATTTAAATAAATGTTTAATTGCAGATGTTTACGGGCGTTAAATCATCAGTAATTTCTCAAGTAATTTGAGGAATTTACTGGAGTCCCCAGCCAAATCCTGTCCAAATAAGTTTGCTTTAAGCAATAAAAATATATCAGGGGAGTTTTTAGTTTGCACTAGTAATACCATGTCGGAGAACCCAGATGTCAGTGTCCTTCCTGCTGTTGTTCCACCTGAGTTAACATTTAGCCAAGGCAGCGTTTATGAAGCAAGCGGTGAGATGCGACTGTTAGTTGGTGGCAAGGTGTTGCAGGCACAGTGCATGACGTACCGAGGCAGGGGCGGCCCACGCCCTGGGAGCGGTACCCTCTGGGGCAGGTGCAGTGGTAGCTCCCACGGGTGTTCTCACAGATTTGGTTGTATCGGCACTGGTGCGTTCCACCTCTGCATTCATCAATATCTTGAAAAAATGACAAGTTTAAGAACACAAAACTTTATGCCTCGTCAGCAGATGCATCGTTCATCATGCCGGTCTTTGGTACTCCGCATGAATGAAAGCCAGATATCTTTGTGATCCCTACTCGCTCCCCATAACGACGGTCCCTCACCGATGCATGTCCCGTTGACCCCCTTTGTCATGCCGGTGGGGCAAAGGTCGATGCAAGTGTAGCCACCCCTGGTGTTCTTGCATTGCTGGTCAAAGCGGCAAACCCGTTGCCTGCATTCATTAATGTCTAAAGGAGAAGCAGATCTGGGATCAGCTTTGCACGACCCACCAAATCCAACGGTTTTGCTATATGTGTCTGAGGCACTTGAAACTGCGTACACACCAATGCACCGACGGTTCCTCAGCTGGAAGCCAGGCTCGCAGGCGCAACGGAAGCTACCGACGGTGTTCAGGCAGTGCTGATGACAGGGGCTGGACTCCTGGCATTCATTTATATCTGGGAACAAAAGGAATGGACTGATTAGGGATCGATTGATAGAAAGCGAGGAAAACTGAGACCGCTGAGTCAGCAACAAGTCAGGAACCGACCTTGACAGCTTAGTCCATCAACCGTCCTGCGGAAGCCCCTCCCACAACGCATCATGCAACGATACGAGCCAATGGTGTTCTCACAGTCTTGGCCGTCATGACAGAGATGTCCTCCTAGACTACACTCATCGATGTCTACAAATGACAGAACAGTGACCATGAAACGACTATAGCAGACAGTTCTATATTAGCATAAAGGCAAATATTCACATCCAGTGGCCACTTGTATTGAAATACAAGTGGCAAATGCACTTCACAATGTATCCCTATCCTAAATACACGCCAGTGACGTGGCAATCTGGCAGATCAGTTGGTGTCCATACCTTGACAGGTTCTTCCATCGGCAGATATGGTAAGGCCTCTGGGGCAGGAGCAGTGATAGGTTCCCACAGCATTGTGGCAGCCATGAGAGCAAGAGTTCCCAACAGTGCACTCATCGTCGTCTTTATTATAAAATAAAACAAAAGATGTTGACACATTTTCATGTTCATCTTTAACCCAAAACTTCCTAACTTCAGAGAAACTATTTTATATGTCGAGCTTTTTCCCGACTGGAATTCCACCCTTGCTATGTTGTTCGATGCTTCCTGATCTCACCATGATCTCACCATGACCCTGTACTGCATAAGTCTTCAAGGGAAAAAATGCTTAAGGATAGGTGAATGGACCATTACCTGCACAATATGGTCCGGAAGGGTCAAGATGGAACCCTGCTGGGCACTGATTACTTCGGTCACCTGAAAATTCCCAGTCAAGATCAAGTGGTCAAAGAGGTTTCACTCAGGGATGGGACAATTAGTAGCATGGAGAGAACAGCAGACCTTTCGCAATAGTGGCATGGATTGTGTATTCCAGGATCTCCTCCCGGGGTCGGTAATCCGCTTTTATGGAAGAAGCGCGCAGGGTCTCCACTAGGAACGGCATCTTCCCTCTGGATGACTCATAGGTAATAGTGTGGTTCCAGGAGTATGGCACGCCCACTCTGTCGATGGTGAACATGCGTGTGGACAGTGCGTACAACTGTCCTGGGCCTGTTTGGATGTAATCTTCTGTGTAGTCCTTGGGAAACAAGCGTTTTGTTTTATTTGCTTGACTATTCATATTTCATCCATTTTCAGATGGCGATCACCATGAAACTCAATTTGAATTTGTTTATGTTAAGGGTAAGGACCTAAAGTTGGGAAATTCAACATAGTTGGTACCTTGACATCAATTTCAGCATTTGGTGGGAGTTGTAAAATGTGCCCATTAAGTACAATGTCCAATAATAAGGCCCCATCATTGTCAAGTCCTCTGGCGACATGAGTCATTCTTAGGATTTCACCTGGTAAAAAATAAATGGTAATAGTCAGAACTTGAAAGTCAACTGATAAAATAACAGGGGAAAATGTAGTCTAGGATGTAGGTTCCCTCACCTGTGGCAAACTCCACCTGAGTCTCCCTTCTGAAGGTCCCACCTGTGAGGGTGAATCCATTGACAGCTTCATCTACCTCCATTGCAGTGGTCCAGTAGATGGGATTTAGGATGGAGATGAGCTTCCTCATTGCAGGCCCTAGGAGTAGTGAAATCAAGTACCACAGCCAAAAAAAAAACATCCTTTCACGTGTTGGGGAGGAAATGTAACATTAAAGCCATGTTCTACCTCAGAAGCCCAAAATCACTTAGAACAATGATTAACCCTCATATTAAGATCCTTACACAGCAAAGTAGGAAGAATGTGCAGGTACAGTTTATTTTGGTAAAGCAGGTAAGGTCCACCAAGGACAAATTAGGTAATCCTTCAGATTAATGAGTCACAACATCTCCATGACTCACCAAGACTCCTTGGCACATTAGAAATGGTAGCCTGTATAACTCTGCTTCCATGTTCTGTGCTATCGGAAATAGTTGCATTGATGATGGAGATTCCAAATTCCATGTCGTTTATGTGCCCGATGATGCTTCCCCTGGCACGCTGGGGTCCACCTGAACTCAAATGAGGAATTTACATAAATTAGACTTCTGGTTTAGATTTCTGCTTAACAAACAATATATTGTGAAATACTGAATATGTAAAGTTACAAAGGCAGGGTTGTCTGAGGAGAAGACTGAGAAGGGTGTACCTGGACAGGCCTGGGAGTTACACCTCGACAGCTGAGAGGAGTCGCCAGGGCAGGACCTCCCCCCCCTTGTGGGAGGGGGGCTGTTGCACAGTCGAAGCCGGGTTTGCTCCCCTCCGCCACATGACGATGAGCACTCTCCCCACGGCTGCCATGGGCCCCAGTTCCCGTCCACTAATGACCACAAAAACAAGCCAGCACTGCTGCTTAAGTGCTTCAGAGGCTCGTAAACAAATTCACCTCAAGTTCGTGCCTGAAACTGTGTTCAAAATCTAATAATGTCTAAAGCGCCCTGTCACCTCAAAGCGTTTGAAAGGTATTAAGTGTAAATTATACTGAATCATTCATGAGAGTAAAATACTCCGAAGACTACAGTATCACCCATCCCACCACTAAGGTTTGGTTTCTCCTACTTCAATCTGGGAATCATCACCTAAATGCCTTTTAGTTTGATTTTATTGCTAAGATATATTCAACAGGATTTATGTATTCATTTTTATTTCAACTATATTTAATTTTTATACGCATCAAACTTGAAATGTGTTAAAGAGTATATCACTACCTAATTTTCAGATGGACTTAAGTATTATTCTCTGTTAAATAAAAAATATTTGCATGCAGTATTAGGGAGGGCAGGACCACAGCGACCTCACCTGGGCAGTTTGCAGCATTACACCTCTGTATCTGTGTATCTGCCCCGGCGCAGGCTCTGCCCCCGCTCACGGGTCTAGGGTTGTCGCAGGTGCGATATCTGCGCATTTGGCCGCCATTGCATGTCCGGCTGCAGCTGCCCCAGCTGCTCCACGGGCCCCAGTTACCATGAACTGGAGAGGCACATGAGTGGGATGGTTCAGGAATACCATCAGAATGGAGACACGTGACAGAAGTACATACATGGTTCTGAAGGCCATGGGGGTGGGGGGGTATAGCTGGTGGCACTTACTAGGACATGGGTCACTGTTGCAGAAGTCAATGTGGACATCGCTCCCCTCACACTGACGTCCTCCGTGCTGGGGCACGGGGGTGTCACAGGAGCGCATCCTCTGCCTGGTCCCGCCTCCACAGGACACGCTACACAGTCCCCAGCTGACCCAGGCTGACCACTTCCCATCGACTGCGCAGACCAATCAAAATGCCAGGGTTACTGCCCTTCGGTGGAGGGGGCGGGGCCAATGCTGGGGGCCTTGCTTACCTGGGCAGGGCCTCTCCTTGCACACCTGCGTCTGCAAGTCTGGACCCGCGCACTTCGGCCCGTCAAAGGAGGGGGGCGGGCTGTTGCACAGCCTCATCCGTGTCTGCACTCCCTCACCGCACGTTGCACCGCATGGGTTCCAGGGCAACCAGACACCCCAATTACCAGCCACTGGAACACGGGAAACTTAGCTGCTTACGGCTGCCACGTTCCCCCAGCAGGCGTGATACCGCTGCCCCAGGCCAAAGCAAACGAAAAAAGATCCACATAGTCCTTCAAGTGCCACTGGTAACACTGGAGGCCACGTACCAGGGCAGGGTCTGATGCTGCACACGACGGCCTCTACTGCCTTCCCATCGCAGGGGCGCCCCCCATGCTGAGGCGTGGGGCTGCTGCACGTGCGCACCCTTGTCCTGTTCCCCTGGCCACAGGTGCGAGAGCACTCCTCCCAAGCCGTCCAATCAGACCAGCTCCCGTGCACTCCACACACCAAGAACACCAGTGATAACGTTATTAACCTCTCCCACTTGACAGCGTGACAAAATGAATCAAAAGTTCACATACTTCTCATTTCCGCGTGCGGATGAGGGGACGTGGCGTAAAGTTCGTCACCGGGGCTGGCTGCATGTCACTGTGCATGTAGCCCAGATTTTTATGTCTAGTGAAAGCCTTGCACACCTATGTGCATCGACCACACGTGTGCAAGATAACTGAGTAGGTATTTCCAGTAGGTGGCAGCGTGGAGTTTCACAGATCCGCAGTTATATAGCTGTTATTGTTGTAGTAGTTAAGGTGAGCGGCTGCTTGAGGATACTGAGATAAGATATTTTATTTTGCCGATACGATTTGCTGAGGGTAAAGATTCATGCTGAGGCTGCGGTAAGGATTTAAAAATACTATGGTATGGCCTTATTATCGTAATACCACCCAAGCCTTGACTAATAGCTTCTAAAGTGTTCCTAAACGTTTACCAGTTTCACTACACTGCTTGTATTTGTGTTTATTGCGAAGCATCTGCCCTCTGCTGATCTGGTGGAACATCACTGCTATATGTATGTCATCCACATCAGTAGCCCAAGCTCGAAAGTGCACGTGGAAAAGTGAAGTGCGAACTAGGCTCTAAATGCTGGCAGGTATCAGACGCTCACGGCGATATTAGCCGCCTTCTCTTTGTGCCCGTAATAGGGCGTCTGATATCCCTAACCAACTCCGGGTGACGCCACACGCGCAAAGTTTCTACTTCTGCTTTTTCGATGCAGAAAAATTAGGAGGCTCCACTATTTGTGAAGGGACTCACCTGGACAGGGGTGGCCCAGGCAGGGCCGGGTGTCCGTCTCAGGTCCGGCGCAGTGGCGCCCCCCATTCGCAGGCATGGGGTTGTTGCATTGACGCAGCCTCTTCTGGGAGCCCAGGCCGCAGCTGACACCGCAGGGACCCCAGTTCATCCACTCTGAGAAGCCCCCATGCACTGAAAAATCAACCAGCGGGGTTTTAACATGAGAGGAAAGTGCAAGGAGACGGTGGGGGATAAAGGCCAGCGACCAACTCACCACGTACAGTAACCGGAACCCTGACCAGCACAGAGCCCATCAAGTTCCTGGCCACGCACTCATACTCAGCAGTGTCCTCCTGCTGTGCTCCCACCAGGCGCAGGGAGCCGCTGGGCAGTACAGCAGCGCGCTCGTTTCCCAGCAGGGGGCGACCTTCCCGGGCCCACTCTATGCTGGGAGTAGGCTCCCCTTCTGCCTGGCAGTTGAGCAGCACTGTGGTGCCAGCATCTACCACTGTCTCAACTGGCTCCACTGTGATTGTTGGGGGACCTGGGGGGGGTTTAAAATATTTGCCTCATCACATCTATTCCACAAAACCGGTATGGTACGGTACGGTAATACTTTATTAATCCCTGAAGGGAAATTCCCTTTTCAGGGGTTACGGGCCTCCGAGAGGCCATGGGCATGTGACTATTCTGCCAAGGCCGGTCTCAGTCCAGTGACCTTCCAACCACAGGCTCAACCCCCCTGACCCCACACCGCCCCCTAGTGTGCAAAGGAGTGAGCCAAAATGGAGATGTGTAGGTTTTCTCCAGGTTATATATAGCGTGTGTGGTTCATAACAAGGTACACTGCTGTACTCCTCTTTAATATGAAGGTACGATCACAGCTGAACACTAAGTTGCTTTGAATTAAGTTACATACAGTAGGCAGCTGCACCAAGTCTTTATCTAATGGTTACACCTAAAGATCCATCGTTCACAGAGAGACTCACTCTGCAGGGTTAGGGTGACGCTACGCTCCACCACTCCAGCGTCATTGGTAGCGACACACAGATAGATTCCTGCGTCTTCATTCTGACAATGCAAACGTAACCATTTCACTTTATCTCCAGAGTTTCACATGATACGAGGACAACTATACTGCAAGAGAGAACAGGCCCTTGAACGTCTTCAAAGAGCAAAACTAATGCATCTGTTAAACTGTAAAGCATTTAAATTAATTTCATATATACCTTACCAAACACCTCCAAAATATTAATGAGCACTCCCCTGCTCTTCCCAGGCTCTAATTTTGTTTCACAATAAACATTGGTCATTTGAAAAGGTAGCAACTATCTTAACTGCTAGCTTGGAATTTTAAAAAGTCTGCTGAAATACACACACCAGAATAAAAAAAAACTGAAGTTGCTCTGCTTATTAACTCTCAAAAGAACCAACCGTTATCTAATCATGTGATATGTCAACAGAAAAGACATGACTGAGTTTCTCCAGACCGTTGCATTATGGGACAATGCCTTACCACAGTGCCATAGATGGCCAGAGAGCCGTTGTCCAGCTGCCGGATGCGGTTGCTGATCTGTATGTTGATGCCCTGTTTGCTCCATTGTATGGTTGGCAGTGGATCTCCCCTCACCTCACAGTTCAGGATGGCGTTGCCCCCCAGAGGCTCGATACGGTTGGAGTGAAAATCTCCATCGAAGATTGGCGGTTCTGGACACAAACACAGGAATCATTTCAACACAGGCCTGCTTGTCAATCATGAAGACCAGCTTCACCGCAGGGAAGGTCCCATCTTACCTTTGACAGAGACAAAGCCAAGAGACTTTACTGAGCCCACACTGTTCTCCGCAGTGCAGGAGTAAGTGCCTGCATCGTCTTTGCTCACCCGTTCAATGACCAGCTCACTGTGCCCATTCACATGGTCGTACTGAGCTAGGAAAGAGCAGGCTACGGGTTATTGTGGCTGAGGCTGGCATGTAGGAGTTTTCTTCATTGCATAAACAGTTGTAAATACCAGGAATTATGTTGTTGTTGAATGCCCATGTAATCTTGGGAAGGGGAATTCCGGTAACTCCACAGCTCAGCAGGAGGCGCTCTCCCTTATTCACCGATATATCTCCCAGCAATTCTGTGAAGGCTGGGTGGGTGTGGACAGACAGGGTTACTGTCCTGCTGTCCTGCCCCAAGTGGTTGGTAGCTATGCAGGTGTAACTCCCAGAATCCTCAGGCTAGGAAGAGTCAGACAGATGAAGAAAATTGTAATTAAATCTGCTGTGGTTTTCTCAAATCATTATTCCGCCTGAGAAACACAGGGGCCATTGCATGACTTACCTGGATGATGTGAATAAGAAGCTCTCCTGAAGGCAGAATGGTGTACACCCCAATGTTGTCAGTGAAGGGCTTGCCTTCTTTCTCCCAAGAGACTTGAGGCTGGGGTACTCCGTCTGCGAGGCAAGTCAGCTTGGCCGACGTGTTCTCAACCACGGAGACCTCTGACTCACTTCTACGGATGGAGGGAGGGACTGGCAGGGGTGGATTCAGGAAGTCACTCCGAGGAACTTGGAGCTTAACATAACAAATACTAATGGGAGGAGGGAAGACTGACAAACAGTCTGATAACTCAGAAACATCATCCTAAGGACTAAACCTAATGTCCAGGACAAACAAAAATTCCTGAGGCAATGACTCACGGTGGACAATGAGGCTCAACTCCAGACTGTTGGACCCAGCAACATTGATGGCGGTGCAGGTGTACCGGCCTGTATCACTCGGCTGGGCAAAATCAATCTGCAGTGACCCAGAACTGAGGACCCGTTGGCGCAGGGACTCTGTCACCAGTTGTCCATCTTTCTGCCAGGTGACTTCTGGTGATGGGTGTCCCTCTGCCTGGCATAGAAGAGTGATGGAGGCATCCAAGGCTACGACGTAACTCTTTATCTGAGAGGAAATAACGGGTGGGACTGAAGAGGGAAACGAGACAGACCAACTGATCAAACAGGGATTCTAACAGCTCAAGCCATATGGACAATACATATACTTGCACACTACACTGCAGAATATAACCTCATGAAATGTACCTTGCACTTTCAGTTTGGTCTTTCCTAGTGCAGTCCCAGCAGGGTTTTGAGCAACACACATGTAGGTTCCAGAATCATCTACTTTCGCCCGTGTAATCTGCAGGTCACCATTGGGCTGTATGGTGACACCACCACCTGGAAAAAAACAGCCTTTGCTTAGATGAGCTCTTTCTCTTGTGCTCTTTCACAGTGCACTTCCCTAGAGCTAAGTCATCTTATCCTGACCTGTGGTGAGGATGCTGATGCCTTCTTTCTGCCAGGTGATGGAGGGTCTGGGAGACCCCACTGCTCTGCATGGGAGGGTGATGGGATTGTTGAGAATGACATCCATGGTAGAAGGGTGGGCCTGTATCACTGGAGGATCTGGATGTAAGAAAGAGACTGTTACAAGTGGAACTGGGCTTTTAAGGACAGCATACTTTTCATACTGCAGAGAGACCAGTGTACATAGAACGAACTCCCACCCAAAACAGTGAGCTGCACATGTCTGTGGGCGGTCCCTGCTGTGTTTTTGGCTGTGCAGGAATATCGGCCAGTGTGACCCAGCTCAGCGGCAGCGATCTCTACTGGGCCTAGAGACGAAATATATCAGTTGGTCACCTTCATCTCAACAGAACCATTGTCACTAATGAGAGATATGAAAGTGCAAGACTGCGCTTCACCTGTGGGGAGAATCTTGAAGTCTGCACCTTGTTTTGGGAGCCTAATCCCATCCTTGCTCCATAACAGTATGGGTTCTGGCACTCCCGATGCAGTGCAGCTGATGACCACTGGGGACAGTCGAGTCACCACCAGCTCGGTGGCCTCATCAGCGATAGAGGGAGGTACTGTTACCAACACACAGTAGGAGTAAGTAAGGAATCCACACAGAACACAAAGCCTAATTATGATATGATACACTTCTGAATTAAAATAGGGGCATAGCGAATTCAAAAGATCACTAGTTCCTTACCTTGCACGGTTAGACTGATAACCCTCTCATCCAACCCAGCATCATTGGACACAACACACTCATAGACGGCAGTGTCCTCTACAGTGGGTGCAATGACAACAAGAGATCCTGATGACAGTATTCTGGGGACCAAAACACAGACAGGTCAGTCTGATGAAGGCGCGAATCTTCGTTTAATGCCAGGACTCTTTATGTAGATACTTAAAGTAAAAATGATCAACCTGTACATATTCTGGTTCTGGTCAGTGTTGAGTAGCCGGCCATTCTTCTTCCAAGTGACGGTGGGTTTAGGGATTCCCGTGGCCTCGCAGGACAGTGTGGTCTGGATGTTGACGGTCACCGTGATGTTAGTGGGACCTTGGGCAATGCTTGGAGGTACTGTGGTGAATTGCACATCATAAAATAGCAGTCACTCAGTGCCAGTGACTAGCTCTGGGCGGTTGATAACATTAAGTGTCATCCTGGAGGGGAAACCCCTTGACTTACCATAAACCTGCAAGTCAACCCTTTTGCGCTGTGTTCCTGCCTGGTTTGTGGCCATGCACAAGTACCGCCCTGTGTCTGTCACCTGAGCTGAATGGATGTGAAGGGACCCATTATCCGCAAGCATGTACCTGTGTAGATAAAAAGTCATCATCTTAACAAATTATATCTTGAGTATGGGCTTCATTTGAAAACATTCATTGGGTACAGCAAGACCCAACAAACAGAATGATTGTGTAGAGAAACCCATAACTGCTTTTATGAAGCCATGGTTACATATAGCATCCATATTTACATACAGTGTCATTGTGAATCTATAGGACTATCTCAGGAAGCACATGACACAAGGTTGGGAACACCTTAGATCAGGGGTAGCCAACCTTGTCCACAAAGGGCCGGTGTGTATGCGGGTTTTTGTTGCAACTCCCTAATAAGATTACTAATTAGAAGACTGATTGGCTAAAAGAGTCCTGAAACCTGGGTTTGAACAGCTGACTAACAGGATATCCCAAAAACCTGCATTCACACCGGCCCTTTGCGGATAAGAATGGCTATCCCTGCCTTAGATGGAAGGCCAGTCTATCTCAGGACGCACCCTCATACACTATGACCAAATTAGAGTCACCTATTCACCTAAACCACATGCCTTTCATTCCTGGAGAAACTCCATATTCCCTAGCGATGAGGGCTTCCCATTGAATAACCACAGAGACAGAATATACAAGACATGCAGGTGTTGACACCCCAACAGATTTTTGCAAGATTACCTAGGATTATTTCCCGCCAAGACAGCACCATGCTTCCTCCATGTAATGCGTGGGGTTGGCACCCCACTGACATTACACTCCAGCACCACAGGCTGGCCAAACTTGACAGACATGGTTAGAGCGCTCTCCTGGATGGTGGGGGGGACTTGGAGCCAAACACATTCACAGAAACATCAGATCAAGGAGCAACATATGGGAATATACTGTATACCAGGTATAATATCGAACCACACTAAATAAACAGTTTTATTCTAGGTGCATTACCGTTCACCACCAAGTTGAACTCCCGTGTTGTGTTCCCCGCGATGTTGCTGGCGACACAAGTGTACTGCGCCCCATCTCTTAGCTCCGCGTTGTTGATCTGGAGGTAGCGGCCATTGGACAGTATCCGAACACGTGGAGAGGCCTAAGGAGACCAGACTACTTCAGGGGAGTAAATGGTTTCAAAGATGGCTTAAATATTTAGCAGAAGCTTTCATCCAACATAACAAAAAATTAAGGAAGCAGAGTCAATCATTCCCTAGAGCAAGTAGGGTCCTTGGCTCAAGGACCAAATGCTGAAATCAGTCTGTCAGTCACAGAATTTTAACATGCAATATTCTGATGAAAAGTACAGAGTCTTAACCCACTCAGCCAAACACCATCCTCTTGGTGGTGACATAAAGACACAAAAACATACCGATTTACCAAATGAAAAAACATGCTTGTTATTTATCAATGTCCCTCACAAAACATTTGAAATCAGCATTATGCGTTCACCAACCATGATTGATTTCTCAACAGCAATGCTTTATCAACGTCTACTCTTTGAAGTTTGTGTTCCAGGCTCACCTGTAGAGACTTCCCATTTTTTAGCCAGGTTAGTGTTGGGGGGGGCACCGCATCTGACTTGCACTCCAGGGTCACCTGTCTGTTCTGTAGCACAGATACCTCCTGGGGGCTTCTCTCCCCCACAATGTTTGGAGGAACTAGAATGCCAACACAGCATCAGCACATGACCTGCATGGATTCACCAGCGAAACCAAAATACTACCGGAACGAGACAATGTAAACTAAATTTCGGACACACCATGGACTCGCACCAGGAACTCTTTGTCGTCGTCGCCAGCAGGGCTGGTGGCCAAACAGCTGTACCGTCCTGTATCCTCCACCTGTGGGAGAAAGGCACACCTGTGTTTGTATTGGAGTCATCCGGGCATTGTTCTGGAGCATCCCGCTACGCGACAGAAGGGCGTACCTGGACTGACGCCACCCTCAGCACCTCCCCCCCTCTCAGGACACGGACGCCATCAGTCTCAAGCAGGGGTCGACCATCCTTCATCCAGGTGAGGGAGGGGACGGGGATGCCTGTGGCCATGCAATGTAGCTCCAATGCGTTGTTCACCACCACAGACACCTCGACAGGAACCCCTGAGCCATTGATCCTCGGGGGTTCTGGGTGAAAAAAAAATATGTTCAGAATAGACTTGAGCAGTATCCAATTTTTCATGTCATCCATATATCATACTGTGATATACGGTATTTTTAAAAGCACCAATATTTCAGTATTTTGAGATATAAGCCATGAGGGAGGTGGCCCAGGCTAAATTTCACCATTATATACCAAGCTTAGCTCAGACATAATTCTTCTTTATGCAATTATGATGGTTTTTATCCAAAGCGATGTACAACTGGGAAAGCAGAGTTAGCCAATCACGGGAGCAATAGGGATTCAGGGCATTCCTCAGGGCCCAACAGTGACATCACTCCGCCAAGCATGGGATTTGAACTGATGCCTTTGAACTGAGGCCTAACCCACAGAACCACACACCATGATTTATACAAACCCCATCAGTTCTAAATTTGTTTTTCTTTGAAGTTTGTTCCTGCCCAATTATCACTGCTCGGAAGTCTTAATCCCGCCTCCTGTGTCTCCCACGGCTTGAGTGTGTTTTTGCCAAAATGCTACGTCCCTAATTATTTATCCCATTTCATTTCCAAGCAAGGAATTACTTCACTGATACGCCATATATGTACAGTGACACTTAAGCCAGAGCAGAGAGATGTTTTGCGGGCTGTTAATGTGGAGTTTGTGAGATGAAGAAGTGTGTTATTTTTGAGTGTGTGCTTTAGTGTGGTGATTCTAAACTTCTGAAATCCTCCGTGAATGTCACATTCATGTACCAAAAGAGCCCCGCTATCTGCAAACTCATGATTGTGTATAATAAAGGCCATATCAAAAATAAAAGAGTGCCGACTGTCAGCTTTAATCGGCAGTTAATGCTGGTTTCAGGTGGTTTCACTTCAGAATGTGTGGCGTGATTCACCAAAATATTCTACTTGAAATGGGTCAGGAATTTGGCTGATATACTGTACGACCTACGCAGGTTCTGAAATCTGAAGCTCAGGTCGTTCACCTATCAGCCGTCTCTGTCGTGTCAGGGTGATCTCGTACCCAGGACTTTGAGGTTGAAGTGTTTCCGGGCCTCGCCAGCCTCATTGGCGGCCACGCAGGTGTAGCGACCTGTATCGCCCAGGCCGGCCTGCTGGATCTGCATGGTCGTGCCCAGGTTCAGGAGGGCCACGTGGGGGCCTGGGTGCAGGCGGGTGCCATCCTTTAGCCAGGAGAGGGAGGGGGTGGGCGTGCCATCCGTGATGCAGAGAAGCACCACCTGATGGCCACTGACCACAGTCACATCCTCACTGCCACCTGCGTTGTCTAGGTTGGGTGGGACTGACGGCCAGGGAAAAGCAAGCCAGTCGGTCAGCAAGACTGCCGGACGTTAACACTGTTAAACGCTAATACACACAGTAGACACTTGCTCTGGGTCTGAAGATGGCTTTCAAGACTAAAAACAAAATAAGTTCTGCTGAAAATACATCATTTTGCATCTGGCAAACACAGATAAACCCTCATGGTCACTTAATAAGAAAACTGGTTAATGAAAGAGGAACTGGTTATTGGCTACTGGTTATTGTAAGCGCAATAACTCACTGAAATCAAGGAACCATAAATGAACTAGAACTGATTTGTGTTTTTACAGAACTAGTTGCGGACGCATTACACAAAAGATATTATTGTCAATCAATTAAAACAGAAGTAGAGTCAATAGATAGCTGGTCAAACATGGTCACATTATTATCGGTGAGGGTGGGGCTCACCATACACCTCCAGGCCGTAATGTCGGCTGTCCACGCCTGCTCGGTTGGAGGCCACACAGGTGTAGGTGCCTCCGTCGGACACCTGGCTCCTGGTAATCCTAACCATGAGTGGACCACTCGTGTCAGTCCATTGCAGTTTCTGTGTTCTTCAGTCTCATTTGAATAAGGGTTCGTCAAACAATACAACACGCAAAGGTGTTTTTTAATAAGGAATGAAATATGCCAAAGTCAATGATATGTAACCTTGTTAGTGCAGCTCTCAATCTGCCAACTAACACAGGCTGGCACCAAGAATCACTGATGGCAATATTAAGCATGTAAAACTCGGAGTCTTCAAAAGGCTGTGACCTTAACCACAGTTTACACCTTGATTTTATCAAGCAAGTCCACTCTTTCTTTTTCTTTAATGTTAGCAAGTCTGGGGGGGGGGGGGGGGCAGCCAAGTGACCTTAGAGGCTTTTCTTTCTCCCGATTTGGGGTTTTTTAGTTTTATTCTCTTTTGTCTTCCCTCTTCCCCTGCTTTTGTATTATTTAGAAAAAATGATGCAGTAACTTACTACAACACACTCAGGTAAAGTGCCTGGAAACTCATATAAAAATAAACTGAATTGAACAAACAGGAAAGTGGAGCCCTAGGTGGTGTAGTGGTTGAGGCCATTCGGTTGTAAACTGAAGGCTTATAAAAAGTTAGTAAACCACATATGAATATTATCTCCATAGGAGATATACAAATCACATGGACCATATGTAGAATATATGTCATGTGACCAGTGACTAACCGGAGGATCTGTCCAGCAGACAGCAGGCGGATGTGGGAGGAGACAGGAAGGGGGAGGCCATTTTTCAGCCAGTTCAGCTGGGGGGGAGGGGAGCCGGTGGCCACACACTCGATGCTGACGGAGTTGTCCAGGACTGTAGTCAGCAGCTGCCCTTTGTCGCTGTTCCTCTGGATCACAGGCGGCACTGTGGAGACACCATTCAGGAGGCACAGCCTTCAGCCAATCAGCTATTCACGTCTCTGGGTCACCCTCAACAACAATCCCCTCAGATAGCAAAACATAATCCTGTACAGTTACTCATTTTTAATGCCAGGCTGTGAGCAGAACCCAGTCTACAGGATTGGGATTCTGCTGACTCGGTAACTCAATATCAGGTCTACATCTGCCTCTAATTTAATAGTCAAATACTTAAATTGCAAACATAATTACATAATGTCTTACATTGAGTTACAAAGGGAATAAATGCTAATTAATAACCAAAAGTTGCAAAGTTTTGAAAGTGAAATCTACATTACCACTACCACACTCCTTCCAAAAATACTTCTCTTCAAAATACTCTGGTTATTCAGCTGTGTTATAAGTAGCAATACAAAAGTCTTTTCCTCTGCAAATGAAGGACTTTAATATATCATCCAATCATCCACATTTGTCTAAGCTGTGGTATTCAGATCATCTCTCGAACAGAACTCGGATGTCCACAAGGACAGGCTGAGGGGAACTTAACATCTTTACTCACCAAACACGTTGAGACTGAATATCCTGTCCTCCTCTCCGGCGGCGTTGGTTGCAACACAGGTGTACTTCCCGCTGTCCCCAGGGAGTGCTCTGATGATGCTCAAGGTACTGCCATCTGGGCTGATCCTGCAGAGGAATTTGTATCAGAACCTCTCCAAACATAGTTGTCATGCTTTTGCAATCTTCTGGCCCAGGGCCCCACCTGATGCTCTGGATCTCTGCGGTGCTTAACGGCTTGCCGTCCTTCAGCCATTGAATGGTGGGGGCCGGGGCCCCCTGTGCGCGGCAGATCAGCTGGATGCTCTCATTCAGCAGCACGCTGACCTCGCTGGGCAGCTCTGAGCCTGCGATGCTGGGAGGAACTAAAAAAAGAGGTGACATCGACATCGACATCAACATCAACATCTACCACCATGCCCATTAATGTCTTTCCTGCAGTTTTTCTGCTCTTTCCTCACCTTGGACGGTGAGGTGATAGTTCTTCTGAGCTTTGCCTTCTACGTTGGATGCCACGCACGTGTAGTTAGCACTGTCTGACAGCTGCGAGCGAGCAATCTGGAGCTTCTCACCCCCCGAGAGAATGTGCAGCTCCAGGGATTCTGTGTTCTCTGTGGAGTCATTCAATGCATCAATATATTAAATCAATGTGTTGGCAGTTGTCACTGAGGGAATCTCGGTCAGCTTGAGAACGCTCACCTACGGGGCGGCCGTTCTTCAACCAGGTGAGGCTGGGCGGGGGGATGCCAGAGGCGTCACAGACAAAAGTGACGGGGTTGCTAATGGTCTCCACCACTCGCTCATCCTCAGGGTGGTCAATGCTGGGTGGGACTGCACAATGGAAATGCTTTTACAAGGTTTGGTGCAAAACACATTACAATACGCAAGTTCTTCAATCGGGCCTTCTTATTCTTGAGGCTTACCAGTTGTTGGCACCATATGGTAAACCCTCTATTTACTTTCATGAAGTTGTCTTTTGATTGCACACTTCAGCAAAGCATATTCCTTATTTTTGGACTATTGACTAGTCCTAATGTTTCTGCTCTCTCTCTAATGGGTTTGTTCTGTTTTCTCAGCCTAATGATGGTCTGCTTCACATGCACTGACAGCTCTATGGCTGTCATATTGAGCGTTCACAGCAGTGGCTTCCAAATGTAAATACATAGTCCATGCTGTTTACCTGTTTGATTGTTAATTAAATTAAAACAAAATAGCTCACACCTGGTTATAAAACAGCTTGAACAATTGCCAATTGCCCCAAAGCCCTTACAAATTAAGTATAGTAGTATACTAATGGCGGTGACGTCTACACAGCTAACATTATATTTTTCTTAAAATGCTTGACTTAAAAATTATTTGCATGTATGTCACTGTTCACTGTTCTGTTGCTGCTCATTTTTATTCTTCAGTGTTGTACGTTGCTTTGGTCTACAGGGAGGTGAGCAAATATCACATTGTATTTGTACAAAAGACGATGTCTGCTGAGGACCTCTTACCATGAATGTTCAAATGAAAGTTCTTGTCCACCTGCCCTGCGACATTAACAGCCTTGCAGACATATTGGCCCGTGTCAGATACCTAGAGGGTGGAAGGTCCACCAGTCAATGAGCGTCAATGAGCAGGGTCAACACTGAAAAATCAAGACGCTACAAGATGCGACCTATTCTTTCATGCACAATAATTACAACAGTGTATAATGAACAAAAAAGCAGAAGAATTGGGTGTCACTATGTACCTCAGCACCCTTAATCTCCAGCATCTGTCCACCTGCTAGGATCTGGATGTTCCCTGACTCCGTAACCATCCTCCCGTTCTTGTACCATGTGATGGTGGGCGGTGGCACAGCATTGGACTCACACTCCAGAGTCACCGAGTTCCCCACCCGCACGCTCACCTGTACCGGCTGCTCACCGCTGCTGTCCCTGAAGCTGGGGGGCACTGGGGAGAGTAAACCGGGGAAATGTTCTCCTGACAACCTCGCAGAACAAGCCCAATGACAGCCCCAGAAAATTGAAGAATGAGTCTCACAACAGGAAACAACAGGAGCAGCTCTCTGAACAAGAAAGGAAGACGCTGCTCCTTGGAGAAAGTCCATGTTGAGTCTGAGATGTCATCATCATCTACTTTTTCAGGGTTTGGACTCATGTTTTGTTTTGTTTAAGGTCCATTCCATTCATAGAACTATGGCACGTTTTCAATGTCTCTAAGCAACGGAGCCCACAAACCACTTAAATTGTCGGAAATGTTCTGGGACTCGTCTACAAGACCCCCTTTCCTCACATGCCTATTTGGAATGACCAGAATTTTACCAATGCTGCTGAACCATTTTTGAGAAATGATCACTATCTCACCGCACCAGGGGAAGAGCTTAAGCAAACAACTGTGAGCTTATCCAGATTTAATCCTGCTGACACAATTATGTCTTTTTCCAGATGGGACACAGCGGCTAGTCAGGGGGAACCAGATACTGACCAAAGACCATGAGGGAGATGAGCTTCTGGGCCTCTCCTGCTGGATTCATGGCTACACAACGATACTTCCCACCATCAGATATCTTTGCTCGCAAGAGCTGCAGGATGCGCCCCCCTAGAATTAGAAAGTATGTTAAGTCATTATCCATCCATCAATCAATCTTCAAAATGCAGATCTTGTGGAGGGGCTTGGAATCTCAGATCCTAAATTTTAATTCTCATTACCCTGTGTATTGCAGAATGACATATCTTTTCTAAATCATATCTAAAATAGTTTAGGGCATAAGGTATATGTACACCTTGAATGGGATTCCATCATTATTTAAGAATCTAATCTGCTCATTCTATGTGTTTATTCCCTGCAATAAACCGCTATCCTGTCCAAGCTGGGTCTTAACCTGCACTTGCTGGAACAGGCTCCAGGCTTACCAGGAACACATATTAGATAAGCCATCCGGGACAGTGGATGTGTAGATGAATGAAGGCATCATTATTTAGCATTTTAAGAAACCTGTCCATCTGCAGTTACTTTGAAGTAGGATTTTATCCAGGTCAACAGCTGGGTAATTTATTAAAATAAAATCTTATAAATAAGGCACATAATGTTTTGGCTAGAATTCTGGAATGCATTCATGCCTTGGATGCAGTGGGAGACAGCATTAGGATTTCTGAGGAATGGTAACGGGACTAGAAGAAACCACAAAAAAACTGATGAGGTTCACATTCCCAGCTTGTAGGTAAACATTAAAGGAACTGCAATTTCATGTATCAGCCACAGGTACGTCAATGCCAATGAAGTGCGAGTCATTGTCACCTGGCATAATGAGGGCATTGGTGTTTGCCTGCACTGGCTCCCTGTCCTTCAGCCAGCTGAGGGTGGGCGGTGGGAATCCGGTGACCTCACAGGTCAGCGAGATGAAGTTGTTCACCACCACCGTCAAGTTTTCAAAGTCCACTCCGATGATGGAAGGAGGCACTGGAGATGGGGTTAGGTGGCAGGGGTCAGTTGCCAGTTGATCATGCACATAGTACAACACCAGCCAAAGAGGCTTACCAAGGATTTGTACTATACTCACCATGAACGTTAAGGTTGAATGATTTCTCCGCAGTGCCGGCCACGTTCTCGGCCACGCAGGTGTACCGGCCCGTGTCTGTGATATGGGCGTTCAACACCTAAGGGTGGGCAGGGGTTAGCGTTGGCATCAGGCTTCCATTGGATGGCTTTAAACATTGCTCTGAAGACCATCTCAACAAGGGCACAAAGGGCACTGAAGACACAACCCTACACTTCTTCGGATCACTACCTCTACAGCGATCTGACCACTCAGAGACAGTACAAACCCTGAGTCTCATCTGCTAGCATTATGTAGTGAGAAGCACAGGAAATAAATAATTTTATTGCTCACTCATGAAAAGCAAGCAAGATGTGGGAAGGAAAATAATTGTCAGACTGTTTCTTTAATGTAATGTCATCTATTGTACTGTTCTGTTTAACATTATTACTCTGTGAGATTCTTGCACTAAGACAGTCTATTGCATCATTTCATTGTGCATGCACACAATGACCAAGTTGACTTTGACTTTGAAGGAGGGGTCTGTTCACCTGCAGCGTCCTCCCATTGGACAGCAGTCGGTAGTTGCCATTGGTGATCAGCGGTTGGCTGTCCTTGAGCCAGGTGATCTTTGGGGCGGGATGGCCATCCACGTGACACTCCAGTACCGCAGTTTTGTTAACTAGTAGGGTTATCTCTTCAGGGTGGTCCACATCGGCACCTCTGATCGAAGGAGGAACTGAGATACAGCACAAAATGTCACTACTCACTCCGTAACACGCACCTATTTCAATGCAGGTAACCCCCTAATTTATTTTAATTCTGATTTTGTAAATAGCCTTTGCCCAAGCTATACAAAGACAATTTTAACATAACTTTTTTTCTCAAAGAGGAAATTGAAAAAATATGTAATAAAACATTCTTTAAAAACTCTAGGAAGGGGAATTGTAGTGATCTGTGAGCAGATCAGTGTTTTTTTACAGGATGCCTCTTAATTATAAAGTCCTTTCCTGTTTCAAAGTGTGACAGCCCAGCATTCTGCATATTTATTATTCCAAACAGTTATCTGTCCAGGTTCTTACTCCCACAGGCCAGCCATGTCACATGACCCTGGTCGGCCCAGTCGTTTCCGAAAGTAATACCTCCCAAGAACCCAACTGTGCTGCCATCCGGACAGGCTGTAACTCACGTAGCACCCTGACATCGTATTGGATGGAGTCCTCTCCAGCTTCATTGATCGCCACACACGTGTACCTCCCAGAATCCTCTGCTTGAGCCCGGGGGATCTGTAAAACACGTCCCCCTGCAGCAGAAATGAGTGTAAGACAGGAGGATGAGATTTTCTGTGGTCCCGCTCCGTGGTCACTCTGTATTGTCCTTTACTGTACCTGGCAGGATCAGCACTCTGTCGCTTAAGGCCAGTGCCCTGCCATCCTTGTACCACTTCAGCACCGGTGGGGGAACTGCATTGGTCTCGCAGTACAACAAGATGGCGTTGTTCTGAACCACGTCTCGGGTCTCAGTGATTGGTGAGGACTTGTTTCCTGCTCCGCCAGGTCTCTGGAAACTCGGAGGAACTGCAAGAAACAAAACAAAACAAAAAACACTATTTAAAAAATGTACTTTTGCTTATGTCCGGAAACATAAGGAATTCTCAGATATGGCAAAAATACTGGACTATACAGGAAAGCAGTTACATCCATATCAGTTTATGAAATCACCACTAGGAGAAGCTGAATTGAATGAGACCCAGTGTCAGAGTGTACAACTATAACAGGAACACATTTCACCTTGTATATTTACATCAAAGTCCTTCTCGTCCTCCCCAGCAATATTGGTGGCCACGCATGTGTACCGTCCCGTGTCAGACACCTGGGCATGTTTTATCTGGACTACACGGCCATTGGTAGAGATGGTCACATGATGGTCTGCTATAAGGCGCTGATAGGATGAATAAAAAGGGTAAACTGATCACATTCAATGGACGATTTGACCGCTCTTTGGATGGTGCGTGTATGTGTATTTTGTTGCATGCCCGTGTTTTTTTAGATGAAACGTGTATGTGTGTTTGAGCATGTACACCAACCTATCGTATGTACTCACCTGTCCGTCCTTATACCATGTTAGTTTGGGGGTGGGAACGGCTTGGGCCTCACACTCCAGGGTCAAGGTGTTGTTGACCTTGATCTTCACCTCCTTTTGGGAGAAGCCCTCTGTGTCATGGTTTTTGCTGATGACCGGGGGAACTGCATGGGATACACAGGACGCCGCTTCACGGTAAACAGATGGCAGATGTAGCCACAGGATGATAGAGATTAGCTATGCAGCATGGCACTCACGGTACACCTTGACCTCATAGTTCTTCAGGGTTTCTCCGGCTTCATTGGTGGCCACGCAGGTATACCGACCAGCATCCTCCTCCTTGGCATTGAGGATCTGCAGAGTCCGTCCACCTGGGTACAGGTCATGAGAAATGCCTTTTAAAGTACTGCTTTGACCGCAGATTTAGGGTTACGAAGGATGCTACAGACATTTTAAAAGAAGAAAAACAAGAAATTTTTAAAAGCACACAAAAAATTAAAACAAGCACAAATAAACAAACAAATAAATAATGCAATACCAGTAAAACTACAGGACTTTAACTACCCACATTCTCTATGGAGAATTTTAGCCCCTACCTCACCAGGGACTCAACATGGACACTAGCCCTCAACTCAACGGGGACATGGATGCATCATACTGTTATTATCGGTGACCTCTGACCTGGCAGGACCCGCACATTGCGGTTTGACTCGAAGAGGGTGCCGTCCTTTAACCAGGTGATGATTGCAGGTGGGTAACTCTGTGCCTCACACACCAGGGAGGTGGGACTGTTGAGGGTTACAGTTACTTCTTCAGCAGACCCATCTGGATCAGCCCCTGGGATTGTGGGGGACACTGCACACAGCATGGCATGAGCTTCTGAGTGTAAACACACACACACACGCTGTACCCACAGCACAACCCTGCATCATTACCTCATAGAAACATATTACAATCTGCTTTTATCCAGCTTTATTCCACCCTGAAATGTGCTGCAACCCAACAGAAATTTCAGCTCATAAAAAATGCTACCCTAACAGCAAACATTCTGCCATTAAGTGTCTGCATAAAAACATTATGGCTCTCAGACCAAGACCCATCACCATTAAAAATGTGCGACAAAAATTCCACATATATTGCAAAATATAATCTCACAAAGTGTAACCCACTAAATTGTCTACTTATTCTCATTTTGTTGATTAATTCATTGTTACTTCACGTGAAGCTTAGACCTCGTGTTACTCAAACAGCAGGTGTTGTATGGTATAAAAGCGGTTGAGTTATAGTCCAACACCTGGTCCACTTTCGAAAGTCCTGTCATATTTTAGTGTCATTTGCACGACATCCGTCCCCCTACCCAGAACGTTGAGATTGAAGTGCTTGCTTCGGTCTCCAGCTGTGTTGGAGGCCAGGCAGCTGTACATGCCCGTGTTGGCCACCTGGACATTGTAGATCTGCAAGAAACGCCCATTGGACAGCACCTGGTGCTGCTGGTCCTCCACCAGTGGCTCCCTGTTCTTCAGCCAGTTTACCTCTGGCATGGGGTTACCTAAAAACAGGGCAAGACATGTCACACATCATACCGATTTACAGAACACAGCAGAACATGGAATGACAGAAAAACCTCATGAAGCATTGTTATCTGTGGATAGATATATAGATGATAGATAGATGATAGATGTACAGATATCTGCATCAATTTATTTATTTTTTTAAATACTGCAGAAGCGAAATTGAAAGTAAATGCATAGACTTCCACTGTGAGCTTTAATGATAAATTCCATACCTGAGACCTCACATGTCAGTGACACATTTTGATTTTCTTTTACTTTGATGTCACTGATAGACCCGTCATCTGTAATGCTTGGTGGTACTGTAATGGAAGAGAGAAACACTATTGGTTATACTGACCCTAACACACTCTGGAGTCTACAACTGAAAGAATAAAAATGGTATAGTGGTCTTCCAGCTCGTGGAAGTCTCTCCAGTCAATTACCAAGAATCTCAAGGTCAAAGTTCTTCCGTTCTTCCCCAGCGGTGTTTGATACGACACAAGTGTATCTCCCGGCATCTTCCACAGCAGCATGTATCAACCTCAAGGTCCGTCCACCTGAGGAACAATATTACATGAAATGCTCATATAAATCCTAAAAAATCCACTCTTGTGTTGAATTCAATGCAACCTACATGAATTATTCCAGTAATTCAGGAGAAACAGGACATTGCAAGCTAACAGCTATTCAGATCTTCTGTTAGGTTCATCAACAGAGATCAGACCTCAATATCTCCCCTTCCACAATCTTTTGAAAGTGGCAATTATCATTAATTACCGAATTACCTGTGTGGACTTTTAAAAATAACCCACAACAATCCAATAAGCTCCTTAGATATGGTGTCTTTCAAAGTGAAATGATTGTTATCAATTATATCAAGAAATTGTTATTATACAAACAATAACTGAATCTGTTATAGCCCTGACAAATTTACAGTGGAATTAGTTTCTGCTTCCTGTGATTAAGGAACAATTTTAGAGAAGCAATCATTTCAGGAGAATTATCTGCCTGGGCAAATGCTTTAATTCATTTATCTCATTAGTGAGCTGGCATATAATCTTGATTGGACATTTAAATAACCCCGAAAGTAATTAATATTGTGAGGCAAATTAATTGTTTTCTGACACTACCATGGGAACTTAAAGTTCCAAATAAATGAGACAAAAAAAAGCTTTGAGGCTAATTTCATGCACAGAACCCACAGAGAGCTCTCACCTGAGATGACTCTGACAGAGCCGGAGACACTTATAGGCTGTCCATCCTTCAGCCAAGTTACGGCTGGGAGGGGGATTCCTGAGGCCTCACATGACAGAGCCACGGGGTTCTTCACAACCACACTCACATTCTCCGGTACTTCAGTCTGCCCATTGATGTTGGGAGGTACTGCAGGTAGGAAAGAACATACATTGACCATCACAGCAAAGATCATGACCACGGTACGTCATTACAAATATTGTTAGGTGGTAAAAATTTATACTGTGAACAGTTATTCAACTCTCAGACGATTTGTAACAAAAACATTCTGGTTTATTATCAATGCAAAATGAAAATTGTGTGGAACAAGAATCTCAAATGCATCTTAGAAGGGTGAAACACTAGATTACTCGTTTGGTGTAGGACACTGACCGTGCACATTGACGTTGTGCTTGCTGTCCGCCTGCCCTGCCAGGTTGACGGCCACACACACGTAGCGTCCTGTGTCTGACACCTTGGAGTCCTTGATCTGCAGTAGCCGACCTTCATTGAGGATTGTGACCCCCCTACCGCTCACCAGGGGGCGTCCGTCCTTCAGCCACGTCAGTGCGGGACGGGGGACCCCGTCGGCCTCGCACTGCAGGGTGATGCCGTTTCCTTGTGTCACCGTCACGTCACTGGGCTGCCTCCCGCTGTTTCTGATGGAAGGGCGAACTGAAGTGAGAAGACGAAATAAGTTCATGACAATTCTCCTGATGTACCAACAACTAATTGGCTTTGCCAACGTAAAGTTATATGATACGATACCAGATGACAAAATCTTGTTATCGGCTTAATTAATTGTTATAGCCTCCTAGCTGTTACGTCCAGCGTCGTTTACCTCCCTGGATTACCCATTGTTTCCACCTGTGTGGCGTTGCCGCACGCCAGTCCTGTGCTTGTCTTGTGTACTTAGGTCTGCGTCTGCGTATTTTCCGGCAGACGCGGCATTAACGTTGTTTGGACAATAAACTCCCGTTTGCCTTCGCCATCCTGCACTGCCCGCATACGCAACACTAGCTGCCATGAAGCCTTGTGTTCTTTTTTGTTGAGTAATTTAATTGTAAATGGGTACGATACCGTAGACTTGAAGGCTGTACTCCTTTGTGGTGTTACCAGCCACACTGGAAGCTGTGCAAGTGTAGGAAGCAGAATCAGTCCTCTCAGCAGTGGAGATCTGCAGCTGCCGGCCCCCGGACAGTATGCGAACCCGGCTTCGCGAGACAGTCCGCAGCTCGGCACCTGGACACGGGAACAGATCCAGAGATGTCAGTGAGAGAGGCAGGGGAAGAACTGCAGAGGTGGCTCAGCAAAATGGCTGAAAGAAAATGGAAAGACAAATTTAAATAAGAGCTGAAACAAGAAACCTATAAGACTGCAACAAACATTATTTCATCAACACTATGGATTGATGACGGAAAACCTTGCAATGTTAGGTATTTGTCTTTTCTTGTATTTTTGCTTTGTGTAGCTGCCACTTTAAGTTGTGATGCACTCATCCCTGTAAGCACAAGTGCTCTCTGCTGGACAGGTAGAAATCATACTTACAGTATGTAAGGACCTACAGTGTCATCTCTTACCATCTTTCCTCCAGGTGAGGCTGGGAGGAGGAATGCCGCTGGACTCACACACCAGAATCCTCAGGTCGCCTTCAGTCACAGTCAGGTGGGACACTTCATCCGACCCGCGAATGCTAGGAGGCACTGGAGATGCAAAGAAGTCAGTCGCCATATGTCATGTGACAGCATTCACCTTGCACCAAGCCAAGAAATATATTCAGTCCCTTTTTTGCCAAATAATTATTACTGTCTTTTTATCCACTCCTGAGGTAGAAGATATTCCTTAAAAGTCTAAATTTGTCTTGGCTTATATCATGCAACCACTTTTAAACAAAATTTCCAAAAAAAACACATTGGATCCAATGAATTTTGCATGTAGGTCAAAGGAAACAGATATTTTAGCAAAAATCCAGATAAGTAGTACATTTGGATATGCAACGCGCTTCATTTTCTGACTCTATTGCCATCACGGGACTTGAAACCTGCCAGTAAAAATAATGGTGTTTGACCAGCTCCAGTTATGCGGTTCTGTTAAGCTATTTGTGTCATACAGTCAATTTTCAATGCCTGTCCGGAAGCCTTTGAAAAATACAGGGGTCTTATTTCAAAGTCTTACAGAAGTCTTTCTAAAGAGTATGTTAATGAAATCAAAGTATAATTTGGTGAACCTACTGTATTTTTGGCAATCTAGGAAGGGGCTTCCTCTGACTATCCTGAAGATAGTATCATCAGCTGTGAAGCATAGCACATGCTAAAATTCACAGCAGCATTTGATATTCAGGGGAAAAGAGTCTTGTTTCCCTCCACGGTCCAGAAAAACTGTTTTATTCCTCTTTGCCCCTGATGAAAGATATCCACTGTCGTCCTCTGGGCTGTTTGTTAATGTTTGCTCTGCTCCATCTAGAGACCTCGATGGAGTCGAGCACTCAGCTAAAGTAAAAGACCATGACAGGGATTCCACTGCTTGACAGTATATAGATCCAGCTTGTCATCCATAAAGAAAAGCCGTAGTGGATCTGCCATTGTGGTTAGCACTGTTGCCTCACACCTCTGAGACGAAGGTTTGAGTCTCTGCCATGCCTCCATGTGTGGAGTTTGCATGTTCTCATGGGGTTTCCTCCAGGTATTGAAGTTTTCCACTGCAGTCCAGCAATATGCTATGGTTAACTGGAGTTACCAAATTGCCTGTTGCTGTACATGTGTGAATGAATGGTGTGCCTTGTGATAGGTTGGCACCCTGTCTTGGGTTGTTTCCTGCATTGTACCTGTAGCTTCAGGGATAGGTTCCGAAGCCTCTGTGACCATGAATAGGACAAGTGGTTACAGAGATAAATCTATTCTTTATTGCAAATTATAAGTAACAATCTGACCTCTAGACAGACCTTCAATAATAATGTAATTTTGAATTAGCCGCACGGTCTTCTACTGGTAGCCCTGTAGTTACACACCTTGTGTACATTTGGATTTTTGTAAGTTCACTGTAACTGTGAGTCTCCACCAGATACTCAGTTTCTGTGTATCAGTTTCATCCTACAATCTAAACGTATCCATCTAGATGAACTGGTGACTTTGTGTGTGTGTGTGTGTGTGTGTGTGTGTGTGTGTGTGTGTGTGTGTGTGTGTGTGTGTGTGTGTGTGTGTGTGTGTGCGTGCGTGTGTGTGTGTGTGTGTGCTCCATGATAAACCAGCATCCTGTCCAGGATGTTTCCTGCTTTGTGCTTCCTGGGATAGGATCCAGGTTTGCTGCAACTCTGTACAGGACAAGCCGTTATGGGAAATGGATGAATGGAAATTTTAATGTAGGGATTGGTCACTTAGCCAAAACCATGTTCAGCCCCAGATGACCGTAGATATTCTAGTCTTAATTCAGCCCCGATGAAGGTACCGAAATGGTGAGCAACGTTCCCAGAAGGTTCATCTTGAAAAGACAACAGCAAACATGGAAAAATCCCTTTGTTGCACACTAGATCTTGTAGCTCCACTTAAGAAAATAAAGCATAGAGATAAGAAACCTGCCCCCTGGTACTCTGATCATACACGTGAACTCAAACAGGCATCACACAAGCTAGAGCGCAAATGGTGCGCGACTAAACTAGAAGTTTTCAAATCTGCCTGGAAAGAGAGCCCGTCTAAATACAGACAAGCACTTGTGACTGCTAGGTCGGTGTATCTCTCTAGACTAATAGATGTGAACAAAACCAATCCTAAATTCCTATTTGAATCCGTGGCTAGGTTAACACAGAATTCTTCAAACTTGCAAGTCCTGCAAGCTCTTAAGAGTGATGACTTTATTACATTTTTTAATGGTAAAATAACTAAGATTAGACGGACCATCTAGTGCACCTCCTTAGCTACTTAAAGCTGCCAGCCTCCGGCTAGTCTTATGCCTACCAATAGTGAGACATTCCTATAAAACACTCAGAAATTTTGAGCTTAGTTTCCACATGTAAATCCTCTACTAGCCAGGCAAATTCCTACAAAATTCTTCAAGGAAATTGCACCGCAGATTATCACTACCCTGTTAATTGTGTTAAACTCATCTCTTAGGGTTGGAGATGTTCCAAAACCTTTTAAAATAGATTATATTAAACCTGTCCTAAAGAAACTAAATCTTGAACCTAGTGTTTTAAGAAATTGTAGACCTATATCTCAAATCTTCCTTTCATTTCAAGGATCATGGAAAAGGTTGTAGCTCGTCAGTTGTCTACTTTCCTTCAGAAAAATAATACTACTGAATTATATCAGTCTTGCTTTAGACCAAACCATACCATAGAAGCCACTCTATTCAAAGTAATGGATGATTTACTTATAGCTTCTGAGCATGGCTGTATATCTCTGTTGGTATTACTAGACTTAACTGCAGCATTCGATACTGTGGACCATAATATCCTCTTGAACCAGTTAGAGGTGTGGTTGGCATTAAGGGAACAGCACTCTCTTGGTTCCGCTCATATTTAACTGATCGCTATCTCGAATTGACTATAAAATACTGCTATTAACCTATAGAGTAATGGCCTCGCCCCAGAATACCTTAGTGATCTGCTGACCTCATACAACCCTCCACACTTGCTTCATTCTCAAGGTACAGGGTCTCTGTGTTTGTACCAAGGGTAGAAAGAGCTACGGCAAGCTGCAGAGCTTTCTCCGATAGAGCTCCTGAGCTGTGGAATGGTCTTCCACTGGATGTGCGGGATTCAAGCTCACTCTCAATATTCAAGCCTAGACTAAAAACACACCTGTTTAGTTTAGCTTATAGAACACTATTTCTAGCTCTAGTTAACTCCTTACTCCCAGTTAGACCTATAGTGTAAGGTGTAGAGCTGGGTGGGGATCGGTTGGGGATTGGCTTTGGATAAACTGAATTGACAGTGCTGTCACTCTAGCTTCACAATCACTTGTGCTGACATTTTAGTGACCCCCCAGGCCTGCATTTCCAATTGCCTCTCCCTCTTACTTATGCTGCCATAGTCATATCTGCCAGAGTTTGCACATTGCACTTCATATTGCACTCACCTAACTGTTAGCACTGCCTATAGTCTCCCCTACTTTGACTAATTGCACATTTTATTTCTGCTACTCCTCCTGGGAGGTGCTGCCTGGAGACCTCAATCTATCAAGATGTCCAGCACACCCTGCTACATGTGACGTCACCACTACCCATGATGTCCTTGCATCCAGCTCCCCATTCTGCCTGTGTCGTCCTCCATGTATGACCCACTGCCTCACTACTGGTTTCTTGGTGATCCAAAGGAGCGTCGGCACTGGCTTCTCATTACCTCCCTGCTCCCCATTTGGGTCTCAAATCTCACGACTTACACAGTGTGACTTGGTACTTAGCCACCTCTCCTACTTGACTTTCCTTGCCAGCCCTGGAGGATGGGCTCTCCCTTTGAGTCTGAACATAAGAACATAAGAACTATACAAACGAGAGGAGGCCATTCGGCCCATCAAGCTCGCTTGGGGAGAACTTAAC
>JABFDZ020000037.1:15011658-15030451 GCA_019775955.2 Pollimyrus isidori
ACATCAAAAGCCTTTTGGAAATCTAAGTAAATGATATCATAGGTCTTCTTATCATCAACTTCCTGAGTAGCTTCCTCGAAAAACTCCAGCAGATTTATTAAACAGGATCTACCTCTCCTAAATCCATTCTGGCTATCCCTCATAATGTTATTTGAGTCCTGGTAAATTACTTCTATCCCCTTTTTTGAAAATGGGCGAAATGTTGGCATGCTTCCAGTCAGAAGGTACCACACCTTCAGATAAGGGTTAGGTTAGGGATCTGGTTAGGGTTAGGGCTCCCTCTGCTGTCCCCTGGAGGATGGGCTCCCCCTCTGAGTCTGGTACATCCCAAGTATTCTTCCTTCTAGGGAGTTTTTCCTTGCCACTGTCGCCTAGAGTTTGGGTGGGGATGCTGTAAAGCGCTTTTAGACAATGTAATGTAACGCACTACAAAAATAATTTTGTTTGTTGTTTGTTGTCCTCCTCTTCAGCAACTGGCTTTCAGCATGGCAGAATGCAAAAATGACCATCATGAAGTGTCTTTGTTCAGGAAATCCAGTTTGATCAAGCAGTGAGGAATTAATAATTGAATTAAGAAGCCAACAGTGTTAGCAGCCTAAACTGTATCTCCCAAGCTCATTTGGTATGGTAATTCCTTCCAGAAGAAGTATTTGCATCACCAGAAAGATGCCCAGCAGTCCTGGTCTCCTAATGAGTTTTGGTTAGGTATAAAAACAGCAGGCTCAACCATGACTTCACAGTGCACCACGGGAAGCACTCATGATGGTTTCAGAAGGCGAGGCGGATCATTAAGCCCTCCACAGACCACTGAGATTATCTCATCTCACTGCTATGACATCCCATGCCATGCTGCTGACATCACTGAGTATCATGCAATGCAGATGGTCAGTCACAAGCCTGTCCACCCACTCTGGGGAACATCTGTGTCCTAGAAAGAGCCAGACCCTTGGTCTTGACTTGCCATTAGCTGAGAATATGTGAGATGCTCTTATTGCTGATAAGAAACAAGAACTAAGAAACTCACCCCATACATTCAAGTTGTAATGCTTCTCTGTCTTCCCAGCTACATTAGTGGCTTCACAGGTATATCTGCCAGTATCTTGAACTTGAGAGCTGTCAATCTGGAAATAATTCAGGTGTTGAATTGCTTTCAGGTTCTATAAATTTATTGAAATGTATATGCTAGCAAATTGAAAATTCACTAAAACTGTCTCTTTCTTATTCTTGTATATGTGATTCATCTATGAGGTTGTCACATGCTGGCAGAAAACAGCTGTTTGCTCTGCTTCCATTTCGCACTGGAGTTGTGAAGAGGCCCAGTGACCCAGGGTAAGTGATTAGAAGGATATGAAGAGGGAGAGACGTTACCTTCAACATGCTTCCGTCTTCGGACACCCTAAGACCCAGCTTCCTGAAAAGTGGCCGCCTGTCCTTACGCCAGGACAGTGTGGGCAGTGGGATGGCATCACTCTGGCACAGCAGCTCCACGGGCTGCCCCATCAACACAGTGACATTCATCTCCTCCCCCATGATGTTGGGCGGGACTGTAGCAGAAGAAACAGAGGGTCAGGCTCAGAGAGAGTAATAATAATAATAATAACATTTTATTGATCCCTTTTTGCTTTCCATAACAGATGGACCCAGATGGAACTCTGGCTCGTCCATTCAGCGTTCACAGAGAGGGATATGGTACGATCAAACGACCTGACAGGTATGTCTGTGTGTGGTCATATCAATGCAAAAAAAAGTACTACTGAGAGGCAAATAGATTTTTCGTTCTCTTTGTTCATTTGCGCTTATTAATGCCACTAGTCATTTAAAAACTGCTTAAAAATATGTTGTTGAGTCTGTAGTGTGATTTTGTCACCAAGTTGTTATGGGATTAGCTCACCTGATAATCTGCCGGCTCACACACGCTAGAATTTCTGACTCTGCTATGACTGCTAAATGATAAATGCTATCAGTAACCCTGACTGGTAAAAGCATATTACAGCAGAGATGAACCAGAAGATAATGATAATAAAAATGATGGGATTGCCAGGTGCTTCCAATCAGCCACTTCTTTTAACAAGCTTTCCCATTAAGATTAGTAACACAGACACTGATAGTTTGTGACCCATCACTATCTAAATTTGTAACCAAAATGTTACTGATTTCAGTTGCAGTAGGGTTGTGAATTATACCCATATTCAGAGGCCAAGGAATGAGCTATTTCAAGTATGTAATTTTTTTCTTGTATGTACCAGAATTTTCCTTCTGGAATCATGTTTAATCTTAATGTTTAATCTTAACAAACTACTGATGAAATTGATGTCTCATACCCCCATCATCAGCTTGTTTGACATAGGATTAGCAGAAAATTGTCCCCGATGAGAACAACAATCTGCACTGCACAGTTACATGAAAGGAAACGTCTGGTGTCTCTTTAGTCTGGCCACAATGTCTGGTCACAATGTCTGGCCAATGACAAGATCTGGTACCAGAACAAAGTCCGCCAGTCTTTGAGGTCTCTGGGTGCCGATCTTGCTAAGTAATAAGCCAGCACTGTTTGTCATCAGTCTGCTTCTTGGCTCATGCGAATGAGAGACCAACCCCAGGAAGAGAAAGACACTTCCAAGTTGAATACTGTAAACCATTTCCTAGCTTTGCATGCTCTCATCTGTGACCTCTACCCTTCATTATTGCCTTTTGTCCAAACCAAGCATCCATGCCAAATTAAAAACAAGCTGCAGTGCTTTTTAAATCTGCCATGTGTCTCTCTATCTCTAATTCACATCCACACCTTTATACTGACTTCCTAACAGATGCTGAGATCTGGACTTTGCCACGCCTCGTTGCCAGTCTGCTGTTCCTGGTTTTCTTCCACGCAAGAGGCAGAAACAGAGCCATAAGCACAGGAACAAGTACAATTTTCCAGATGCAGGAAGTTGTCAAATGACTGGTAATAATTATAGCGACAAATGTGCTCTCGATGACAGTCTCTTTTGATCATTTTCAAAAACTCGACAGCACAGACTTAATCCTTCAGCAATGGCATCAGCTCATTAATTTCGAGTTATACCTCATTAACTCCAACTCAAAGTCATGCTTAAGATATTATTGAGCATGTTAAAAAAGATAGATTTAACTTAACTTAGCAAGAAAGGTGCAAGCAATGACAAAGCTCTCTTGATATGTTTAGAATGACAGCCAGCAGCAAATTTGGTTCAGGAATAAAACTGACAACAGGACTCACCATAGACACGGAGATCAAACTCCCTTTGCTGTTCACCGCCCGCGTTCATGGCCACACAGGTGTACTGCCCGGCATCAGTCACCTGAGCACTGCTGATGGTCAGCACCCGCCCACCAAAGAGCACCTGAGAAGACCGGGCGTGCAGGGAGTGATGTCAGGAACGACGAATGGGAAACTGCTTCAATACACACCTACTCAGTGGCCATGATGTAAGGAAAAGAGCCAACCACAAGGCAGCACATTCTAAACAGTATTATTTAAATACGTAAAATATCAAACATTATTAAATAATAGTCACCTGCCATGTGCTTCTAAGGGATGTCTGAACTCTCACCTTGATGTTGAACTAGATAAGCACTTATGAATTAAACGATTACCGTGGGAATCACTGGCACTAGTCAGTAGGAGATGGATGGATTAAATAACTATGTGGAAGACCTGGAGAAACACCTGGCTTTACCTGCACACCATCTGAGAAGCTGGAAACGGGACTGTGATCCTTGAGCCAGGTGAGGCTTGGTGTGGGCACGCCGCTTGCTTCACACTCAAGGCGGACAGGTTCATTGACAACCACGGTGACGGTGCCACTGCTGCTGGTGATGGAGGGGGGCACTGGAGAAAGTGGCAAGATCCACAAAGTCACCCATTTATAGAGTGGCACATAGTGATGTTTTGATCCCATTCGTAACACCCTAAACTGGACAAGTATAAGTGTTTGGACTTGAAGGAAGTTGTTAATTCACCAGCTGAAGAAAGCCCTGCCTACCTCCAGCAAAGTGTTAGCTACTTCAGCAAATAAAGGATGAGCAAGATGGAGAAGGGAAGGGTGGATGGAGACAAACTGCGTTTGGAGATCTTTGTTGTATTTGTTCATTTTTGGATTAGAAGTTGATGTAGATTTAGGGATTTACTTGTGTTCTTGGCACTAATTTTTGCGTACGACTGAATTTGTATGCTTGGGTTTGTATTTTTGTTTGTTTTTATGAACTTTGTTTAGAGTTACTAGTCACTTATATTTTTATGCTATTTTTATGTTCTCCTTAAGTTTCGTACCATGGGGCTGTGTGCCTCTTCTGAGTTGTATAGTTTTTGCCAATGTTCAGTTGAGAGGGAGTTGTATGTTTGTTTAGTTTGTTTTGTATAAGTTAATACAATAGTCTTGTTCGAAATTAAATAAGGTTGATTGGAGTTACTAAATTGCCCATAGGTGTGCAGGTGTGAGTCAATGGAGTGTGAGCGAATGGCCATGATAACCTGCTATAGACAATAGAATTAAATATTGTAGTTTGTGTTGGAGCCGGGTTATTTGTCCAACACCATCGTTTGTGGCTTAGTTTTCCTACACATGCAAGGGTCATAACAAGTGTGAACACAACACACACCTACATCTGACTCACCGTACACCTGGAGGTGGTAGAAGAGGTCTGCGGTTCCCGCCAGGCTGACCGCCACGCACCTGTACAGGCCCGCATCCGACATCTGGGCGTCGTCAATCTCCAGCACCTGGCCGCGGTTCACGAGGGTCACTCCAACCATGCTGGTCAACGGCCGGCCGTCCTTGTACCATGTGATGGCTGGTAAGTCACATGGTGTTGGTAAGTCATAAAAAACCCTTCCTAAAAATCCCACATGTGCTAGTCTGCTAATAACTTAGTTTGGGAACAGACTGTTCAACTGCCTTCTATCCTGTGCTTCTTGGGATAGGCTCCAGACTTCCGACAACAGCGTGATGATTAAGAGGTTATGGAGGATAGATTTATTACCTTACAGGGAATTACCTGGCAGGGGATTTCCTAGAGCCTTGCACTGCAGCTGAATGGGATACCCAGCGAGTACCGTCTCGTTCACTGTCTGTCCACCTCGGGGGATCACGGGCGGTTCTGGGGACCCAGAGGAATGTTGTATAATGCATGAACGTGCTCATTCAGGATGTGAGGGAGGGCTTCCACAGCAAACCCTTGGCCATCTCATACCATGTACACTGAGCCTGATGTGCTGCTGAGTCTCTCCGGCGCCATTGGTGGCCACGCAGGTATACCTCCCAGAATCCTCCAGGGCGGCCTTCACAATCTCCAGGACTCGGCCCGCTGACTCCAGCTGCGGACACGGACACGTGTAAACCCGACTACGGCACCCCGAAGAGCGGATCAGAGCCTAGGCGCGAACAGACTGCTACCTTCAGGTGCCCCGGGGTGCTGGTAACGGGGAGGCCGTCTTTCAACCAGGTGATGGCAGGAGCGGGGATGCCGTTAGCCAGGCATTGTAGGATAATGGACTTGTGGAGGATCACAGAGCGATCAACTGGTCCATTAGAGCGAATCGATGGCGGCACTAGGAGAGAGATGGAGAAATAGCATGGTTGTGGACTCAAGGTAGTAATTAAGAGAAATAGAAATAGCAACTACGGTAATTGCTTGACATAAGACATGCATCATGATTTATTAATGATGACTTTACATGAGATCAGTATGTAACTAAGATTTATTTAGTGGTTAAATAATACATAAGTAATACTATAATACTATATTATTTGTGCCCTGTCAAAGTGTTACTGAAGTAAGTAGTGTGTGCACCTTTGATATTAACATTTAATATGAATATGTTTCAGCAAAAAATTGTATTAAGGCATAAATTTATAAAAATCTATAAAAATGGTTACAATATATGGTTACTTCACTTGATGGGACATGAATAATGTAGTAATACATGCTTACTTAATGCATTAATTAACTAATTGTTAGTTACTGATCTCATACTTGTTCATCAATAATTAATCATGACAGTACAGGTATTCATTCAGGCACTTATTAAACAACTAATTAGTTAATAATAGAAATTTCACTTGCGCACAAATACTTATTAACTCATTTACTGCTCAAGAACAAATCATGAGCTAATATTGGTTTCCCATGAAATAGTCAAGATTGATTAATGATGAAAGAACATGGGTTCTGTACTTAACAGACACTTAGTTACTTGTTAAGTAATGCATTAAGTAAACGTGTACTACTACATTATTCGTATTCTTAAGTAAAGCATTACCAAATACACACAAGGGTCGTAAATTTAATCAGAAAGATTTCTCATTATTATGTAACTTCTTATATTATGAACTCAGTCATTGTGATATTGCATAATTTTAGAAAGATTAACAATAGTAAGTGAATAATTGTATTCCATGGATAATAATGCGGATTGAAAACATGTAGTGTAGTTTTACTGAAAAAATAGAAGTGTTTTAAAACAACGGAGGTCACTCCCTGTCACCAAAAAATCAATAGCCTGATGCTCACATGTACTCCAATGTACACAGCACCTCTGTTTCCATTAGTACCAATACATGGAGTGTTTACCACACACGACGTATACCAATGACAGCACACAAATGCACTTATTACTTCTCTACGTGTTAAAAAGGAAGAATTTTGTTACCTTTATAGAATGAGATTCTTCCATTGGAAAGCATTAGATGAAAACAACATTAAGACATTAATGTATTACTTTGTAAAGACTTGAGATTAAGTCTCAGTAGATGTCTTCATTGCAGAAGACCAGACATCCCCCTAATGACACCTACCATGCACAACCACGCTGAAGTCCTTGCCCTGGTCTCCAGCCTCATTCGTGGCCACACACCGGAAGCGGCCCGCATCTGATGCTTGGGCCTGGGGCATGACCAGCTTCTTCCCATTGGCCGTGATCCTGATGCCAGGGCCCTGCTTGATGGGTTGGCCATCCTTCAGCCAGCTAGGAGGCAGAGTGTAGGGGGTTTGTGTTAGCTGGACACAATGACCCTGTTTAACTGCAAGACCAGCTGGGCCAGTTATCTAATTCCATTCCTCACTTAACATCTGTTATGCTGATAAGAGAATTTACTATAAGATGTATGTGCCCACAAAACAGACTAACTCCTAGTAGACTACTGGACAAATTCTTTAAGTTTTATAGGGCTGGGGAGATTGCAAGTTCAAATGCTGCAATCGGTATACTGATTTTGGCATTCAGCCCATCAACCAAACTGTTACCTCTGGATGAAGAACAAATTTCCAAAATTCAATCAGTCCCTTTTTTGTTGGTTTCGCGATGAGACTGTCAGTGATCTAAAGTCAGGCTTTCTCATCTAATGTTACAGTACTGGGAACCAAAACTCACTTAGTCATCTAGCACAATGAAGAACCTTTAGATTTCCAAAACTCACTAAGCCCACAGGAATGTTCTCAAAAATACATCCCGTGGACTGAGTGAGTTTTGTTCTTCGATCTCACTATGGCCCAAGCAGCCCCTGCATTCTCAACTTTACATTGCTTTGGATAAAAGCCTCTATAATGTTATGCTATGTAAATGTAAAACAGGTGGAAGAGTATGTTCCTGTGCAGAGGGTAACAGAAGAGGGCACTCACGCGATGAGGGGTGCCGGTGTCCCAGTGGCATGACATGACAGCTCCAGAGGACTGTTCACAATGACGGTGATGTCCGAGGTCTGATCCCCACCCTCCACCGAAGGTGGAACTGAACAGAAAAGACAAAAGTTTTCCAACAGTACTTAGAACAGAAGTTTAGCTGCTTTTGTCGACCCAGTGGGATCTCGGTTCTGTTGGAGAAATAACCCCCAGCCCACAGATCCTGGGCTCCAGACAGTGATATGGATCTATGTTTGTCTTGGTAAAGTGTGCAAAAGTCACTTTCTGCAACCGAATCTACAAACCTTTGGGCTTCGGCCATCGAATGTTGCCCAAGAGGACTGAAGGCTAGAATCACTCCTGCAGTGATGTTCGTATCCAGAAATGTGGATGACATGCAAGTGGACATGTGGAAATGCATTCAGGTGAATAGGCAAGCAGAAGATAGACATTGCTGAGCAGGGCAGCAGTAACACTGATTCAGCTATGTTCACCTCATCAGTAGAATGGAAATTCCTCCATGTGAAAATGTCCAGCTGTATTCATATTTAGTAATAGTGAGTAGCTTTGGATAAGTATCAGCTGATAAATGTACAGTAGGTCTGCCACAGAAAAGAGGGTTCTCAAAGTAAAAATAAAGATTTCAGCTGGCTTTTACAATTTGATATACTTTTCTAAAGATGAGAAGACAGACTGAGCATATGTGACAACAAAACGTTCCATTAAATGTAGCAGCCAAGAACCAAAGAGGCAGTTATCATTTACTAATTTATCTAGGGTCTTATAGATGTTCTGCTGGACCCTCTGCTAACAGACATTCCCGGTCTGTTAACTGAATGTGCTGCCTCCCACCAGTAATGCATCTGGCACGCCTGCTGGGAGTTCCCCCATTCAACAGGGACAGAACCACACCTGGTGACTTTGAGTCATGGTTTTCTAAAATAAATGAAGATCGAACTGAATACTGCCGACCTGTTGGACTGTCACTAAGCAAACTAATCTGCACATTAGAGCTTGATGACTGCCTGCCTTCTCTTTGCACTTTATTTAAACTAAGAAGGCTTCATCAGCACATACAACGAATATCGTGCATTATATTAACGGGGCTTTTGATGGATACTGGATCCCTTTCCAACTGGTTACATCCCAGGGTGCCATGGCAATACTATTGTCCTACACCACCAAAATGGGGTCACATGATGCTAATGAGGCGGAGCGTCCCCTGCCTTGTGTCCTGTTTCCTAGCATAGGATCCAGGCTCAAGACCATCTCATGTCGGACAAGTAGTTGCAATACAGACATACGATTAAATACCTTATTTGATACATTAAGACGTTATGTTTGGCATAAGTCACAGCAACTATAATAATCTGCATCCTTGGAGCAAGGTGGTGAAGCAGTTAGGGTTACCTAGAACATTGACATCGTATTTGATCTCTTCTTCCCCGGCGACGCTGGTTGCCACGCACACGTATCTCCCAGCATCTGATGTGGCAACACCGGGGATCTCAATCTTCCTGCCTTGCTGCAGGACCCTGACGCTGCCCTCGCTCTTCAGAGGTATACCGTCCTTCAGCCAGGTCAATGTGGGAGGAGGGTGTCCACCTGCCTCACACTCTAGCACCAGAGTCCTACCTGCTAACACCTTCCTCTTGGCTGGGGTGTCCAGGACCCCCTCTATAGTTGGAGGGACTGGGAAGACACACGGCTGAATTACTTAAGAGCAAAACAAGTCACAAATACACTTCTTTGCTGCCACTAAAGTGTTCTATTTCACTCTTACTTTCACCAACTTTCAAAGGACATCCATACTCTTCATACTGATATTATGAATCCGTATTCTTATTACTGGACAGGAAAAGGGTAAGTTATTTCTTTACCATAGACCTCGAGCTTATACAACTTCTCAGCTGTCCCCACGACGCTGGTGGCACGGCAGCTGTAGCGGCCGGCATCAGCCACTTGAGCCAGGGGGATCTTCAGGAACTGTCCCCGGTCCACATAGATGGCATGGCGACCCGAGAGGAGGGCTCGCCCGTCCTTGTACCAGGTGATGGCAGGTAGGGGAATGCCACGGACCTCGCACTCCAGTGTCACTGGGGTGTTCAGTAGGGTGGTCACCTCTGCTGTGACATTTGACCCCTTGATGCTGGGAGGTACTATGTTGATAGCACAGCAATAGCATCAGTTTATGACTAGGGGTATGAGCCGAACTTTTGGCATCACACCCACGGGGACCAGAGGGACTCACCATACACATTTAACTTGAAGTCCTTGGACTGCTTTCCCGCCACGTTGGTCACGTCACAGTGGTAGTGACCTTGCTCCCCCAGACGGGGGCTCCTTATCTTTAACACCTGGCTCCGGTTCAACAGCTCGAAGTTTGGGTCGCCCAGAAACACTGGTCTGGCTCGAATCAATGTAGCTGCCATTAGCAGTAATTTTGCACACAAACCTATACTTTCTCAACATGCTCTACACAAATCAATCAAGACATTCCTGGTGCGCCTCTGGAGAAGCTGCAAACTTGTTCTTATAACAATTTTATCAAGTGGTTTCAATCAAGACATCCATGTCCACCCTCACCAAGAACCGTTAGCATTCAGCAGACATAATATTGGAGTCATTAGAATGATGGAGATGCTCACTTGCCGTCCTTGAACCACTGAATATCGGGGAATGGCTCCCCTTTGACTCTACACTCCAGGCTGACCTCCTGATTCAGGACAGCTGACACATCCTGCGGGCTGGTGCCGCCGTTTATGCTAGGAGGTACTGAAAAAGACAGTTACGATTAGCGACATGGTTTATCTACACCACTAATCGCATGCACTCACCCTCAGAGACTCACCAAGAACTTCCAGGTTGAAGTCTTTCTCGGTGCTGCCCGCGACATTGATCGCTTGGCAGCTGTAGCGGCCCGCATCAGAGGTGGCTGCCTTCAGGAGCCTCAGAGTTTTGCCCCCCAGCAGGATCTGAACTGAACTGCTGGGGGTTACCTGGAGCCAAAAGCATGCTTAGGTTCTGGAATATACCTCCTGTATTCAGTAGTTTTGCTCATTTCTGTTTTGTTAAAGTGATTTCTATGGGATATTTTCATGTAATAGCTACTAAAAATATATGTGTAAAACATAAGTATAAAAGCATGAAGATAACAGATACAGCAAAAAAATCTAAAATTATATTGTGCCATAGTCACATTAGTATTATAGATATGAAATATTACTTACTGGGACGCCATCTTTGTACCAGGTGACAACAGGCGTGGGACTTCCTGTGATCTCGCACAACAGGCTGGCGGACTGGCTGAGCACCACTGACACGTTGGCTGGACTCTCGTTATCGTTCACAGCTGGGGGCACTGCAGAGTGGGGGCCAGCCAGAGTGAGAGAGGCCTGAGCCGACCACCGACGTTAGCCCTCTTTAGCCGAAGCCAGAGCCGCAGGAACTCACCATTGATCTTCAGGAGGTACTTCCTTTCAGCGGTGCCTGCGTCATTGACCGCCACGCACACGTACTCTCCGCTGTCACGCGGCGACACAGAGGCCAGGGTGAGCAGCGTGCCGTCCTCCAGGATGGTCACGCCAGGCTCGCTCCCTGTCAGCTCCTCACCGTTGCGCAGCCACTTGATCACAGGCTTTGGGGTTCCTGCCCCAGGAAGGAGAGATGCTCTCAGGCACGTCCATAAACTAGTTTTACACTGGTTTTAACTGATGTACACTGGTTTTTGCTGCTATACTGCTATTAATATATTTTTATGCATATTCTATGTTAATTCCACTTTATATTCTATTTTCTATTTATTTTATATTTGGATTTTCTATTTTTATTATCAATACACTGGGCTGGGCCGATGATGAGTCAGTGCAACGTAATTTTGTTCTGATATGCACTAACTGGTGTATGTTCTGAATGCCAATAAAGTAGCTATTCTATTCTATTCTATTGTATTCTATTCTATTCTATTCTATTCTCAGAAAGTAAAAGACAACAAGGAAACACATAATGAGTTTCCAGACAGAACCTTTTGCCAGGCAGGGGAAGGCAATGCGTTGGTTGGTCAGTCTTTCCTGTAAGGGGCTGTTAAATGGCGGGTCAGACTCCTCGACAGTCGGGGGGACTAGAGAAGCACAGAAGAGACATTCAGCAAAACATGTCTGTGCTCTTTGAAATGCTCTCGTGGAAAACGGCACCATGCCAGGGGGGATTAGCCAGGACCCACCTAGCACCTGCAGCTGGATGTACGCCTCATCACGTCCCGCCACACTGCTGGCCACACAGGTGAAGGTCCCCGAGTCCGACAGCTCCGTTTCTGTGATCGTGAGGGTGCCATCAGGCAGGCTCACGTACTGTGCTCCGTCCACCAGCAGGGCGGCGCCATCCTTCACCCAGGTGACCACAGGAGTCGGCACCCCCTTCGCTACGCAGGGCAGGTCGGCGGGGTGCCCAGCTTGGATCTTCATCACCCTGGGGCCGGCCTGAATCCTTGGCGGAACTGACGGAAGCGAACGGACCATTTAATTTACATTTAATCTCACATTTAATGAGAACAAGCCTTCAACAATGAATAAAAAATTATTATCACAATTGAAATAAGTCCTAATGCATAGAAACCAATTAAAAGGTTCTGCACATGCCATTTACTTTATTTACTGGTGTTTATAATTGCAGATACAGCGGTACTGCAAAAGTCAGCGAGTGGGACATGTTAGATTTTGTCCTGATGTCCATAATTGTTCCTTAACTACCCTCAGGAATGCACAAAGGCTCCCCACCACTGTGGTGTAATTAAATGCACACCCTGATTACTGTAATTTAATAATCTCTTCAAACATGTTCGGCTCTCTTAAACATTATAAACGATTCATAAAAACCACACTTTAAACTCAAAATGTCTTTCAGAGCCCATTTTCCTCCCTCTCAAACACAGGAAGGTATTCCATCAGACTCCTTTCCCCAATGTTTTCAGGAACACTCCGTGTTAATTGCTAGCTCCAAGGAGACGTTAGGTTTTTCTTTGAAAGCCACAGACCTGAGGCTGCCCACGGTAATACTGTCATGTGTTCGGAATCTAAGCAACTTAATAAATGACTTTTGTAGCAGACCATGGAAAAGAAAAAGTCCCAACAGAATGTGTACCATAAAATGGCAGAAGTACTATCTGAAGAAAGCTCCTATTGAACTGTGGGCGATATTTCCATAGAGGAAAAAAACAGACGCAGTACTGTACAAAAACCTTTGGCCAAAAAATGACGTTTCAAAAATCTTCATGTTGGTCTGTCAAAGTACATTAGCTTAGCTATTTCCAACCCTCTAAAATCACAGGAGTGTATGCAGCAACCATTCAGTACACCAGTGCATTTTTTGACTTGACTACTAGACAACCGTGTTTAGCTAATCAATACCTCATTGAGATATTTAGCTAATTAAATCAAATGAATAAAAGTTACAGAGAAACAGCGCTTTTCAAGACTCTCATAGCATATTACAGAACCAATGGGGAGCCACACCATTGCATAGTACCCACCTGGATGATGAGACAGCAGGTATTTGGCACCAGTATGCTCACCACACAGTAGCTAAGGCGCTGTAGAGAATTCACCAGTTACATATTGGGGATGACTATGAGCTGAAAGGACAGAGGATAGGCTAACCTGATGGCTACAACAACACCTCATCCAGTAACAACACAGCCTTTCTAGCTGGTTTGCCATCAAAGTTTTGTTCAGGCCCAAACTTCCTTAACTTCAGACAGATTGTCTAGTCTGAACTGCAGATGGCATGACTGCTGAAGTTAACTGATGATTTCAGCTGGTGGTGAAATTTAACTAGCATGTGGAATTGTTGGGGTTCCCCTTAGAGGAGGTTTTGGTATCAAGATATCTTTCTGGAGAACAGATATGCTATATTCCGGGGTCTTTTTCTGAGCAAATATACACTTACTACCCATATAAATTACCTTAAACATGTTCTTTGCCTGCCTGCAACAGAATTTTCCACAGAACTCTCTCTCTCTCATATATGTAAAAATAAAATTTGTACCCGACCCTTCACATCACAGGCATTGAATTTCATTGTTACTTGTTACAATGGTAATAAAGGCATTCTCTTCTCTTCTGTTCTATTACATCACTCTATATAAGTCAGCTCCTGAAAGGTTCATACTGTACATGGCATTTCCTTTTAAAACTGCAGGAGAAAAGAATTACGACATTATGGGAATTGCAGCCATGCCTTCGGACCATTACGGGCAGATATTTTTCCATGTCGAGGGAAGTGGGTCAGTTGTGTCCGTCCCCGTTTGACTTCCCCCGGGAACATAGCCGGAGCCAGATTCACTGAAAAAGACGTTAACAAAGGGACGGCTGCCAGCATACATTTTTTCTTCCTACAGCCCAAACACCGTGGGTCCGCGGAGGTACTACATACTAGATAGTCGTTAATACTAGTGGACGCTGGTAAGGGTTCGAGAACAAGTCTGGTTAACTGGACGCTGTGAAGTCAAGAAGCTCAGAGAAAAGGGAAGGCTGTTTACAGGTGTGGTAATGTGAGGACTATCCACGCTTACCATGGACATTCAGCACGACTTCCTGAGAGAAGTTCCCAGCGATGTTTGTGGCGACGCACAGGTAGGTGCCGCTGTCCGACACCCGGGTCTCCAGGATCTTCATCGACCCGGAAGGCAGCTGAGTGTGTCTGCAGGCCAGAGGACATGCACTGCTGACCATTTTGCCACAGCTATTTACTGCCTCCACCTAAAGCAGGGTGCTTCAAATCTGGACCTCGATTCCAAATCCAGGCCTTGTTTTCTGTTCTCCCGGGTAGTTGGTTTAATAATTACTGATTGTGATTGGCCAGAGGCTTCACACCTGTCTGACAGGTTAAGGAAGGCTGGAAAACCAGCAGGGCTTGGACCTCGAGGACCGTGATTTGAATAACCCTGACCTGAAGCCTTGTTGCATATTCAGCCAAAACACAAACATAACTTTTCAATGGCCAATTCAGTCCTGGAGACTCATCACCAATGAGTCATGAGGCCAGGAGATACAGGGACTCTCTCACACGTCACTGATTTTCCCCAGCCTGTGCAACTTTAGCGGCCCCAAATTAGTGCAGAAGCTTGGGGACTCCTCAAAGCACCTTCCCTGCTGCAGACGGACACACGGCAGCCCCCTTTACTTTCACAGAAGCGTGGGGGGGGGCACAAAAAAGGCCGCGGGAAGCCTGGCTCGGCTTCAACGTGCCTCTGAAACACATGGACATGATTTGTAGGCCCAGTCAGAACTCCACACTTTGAGAGAAAGGGTTGGGTGAGAAGCCAACAGCAGCAGGAGAACAAATGTCTCCTTTTGTTTGAGGGAGCCTCGCTCCCAGGCACGATGGTGCAAGAGATGTTCCGCTGAGAGCATGAGCAGCTTCTCATCTGCAGTCTTATGCGGCCCGACGGACAATGGTCTAGCTGTGTAAAAGCAATGCCAAGAGTAGGAGCAGCAGGAAGTGAGCTTACCTGGGGGAAAAGGGGGAGATGAGCTGCCGCTCCTTGGCCCAGTTGATGATAGGAGGGGGGACGCTTTGGACCTCGCACGGCAAGATGGCGTCCTCGCCAGCTGTCACGGACACCTCCACCGGCCTACCAGAGCTGTCAGGACCACTGTTTGGCCCAGTCACTCTAGGCCTCACTGAAAAAAGTACAGACAAGTAAATGAACACAGGCATCCCTGTGTGCTTCTAATCCAGTTGTCATGCTGCTTGTTTGATCAGGGGTCCTGACGAGGATAGAGAGTCTTGCTTCTTACCATACACAGTCAGCTGGACCTTTCTGGAGCTGTATCCAGCAGGATTGGTGGCAGTGCAGACAAATTCTCCGGACTCATTGCCAGTAGGAGAGGCTATATACAGGGTGCCGTCATGGCCCAAGGAGAACTGCTCACTACTCAGGTCCAACAGCTCACCTCTCTGGGAGGCACCACGGACAAAAAAGTGAAACAATGGTCACCATCTCCTCACTTCCCAAAAAAGACAACTTAAAGAGACCTTTGACTATTAGCATCGATCAAGTCAGAAGTCCTAAATTCTTTTACGACAGGCAAAAATTGAGATGCATCAAAATGTGACACCACCAGTGTAAGGAGCCTAACATCACAGGGAGGGAACCGTAGTGGGTGCATGGAGGAAAGAATCATAACTGCAGCTGGTGCAGAACTTAACAGAACAGGTTTTCATTGGCCTTCTACGTCCCATTCACTTTAATGGCATATAATTTTACAAGTCACAGAAACAAATGTGCCTACCAAGACAAGAAAAAAGATACACCCACATTCCTCAAGCACATGTTCACTACATAAAGAGCCTTTCGCTGGTTTTCATCATGTGCCGTTGTCATTGCGGAAACCAGACCATGAAGTAAAACAGGGTAAAAATGCATTTAAAAATGCAGGTGTTGAGAAGAAACAATTGCCATATTCTTGTACCACAGCGAACAGGTCAGGTTCCTGCGTTGGAGAAATTTTCTATGTGGAAGATGCATGTTTGGTGTAAGACCGGAATGTTGAGTCCATTTTAACTGGTGGCAATAATGTAATCCCAGCCTGTTTATAAAATTAAAAATATTATAGCCGCTAGACGGCCGTATTAAGTGTTGGACACCCAAATCTGAATGTCTAGCCCACTCTGGCCCATCTGTACAGGACAATGATGAAGTTTGATCAGCTTTGAACACCTTTTTCATGAGGGTAGATGTGACTATGATTTGCCAACTGAAACAGAACCTCAACACGCTGCAAATATGCATGTAAGCAGTTCCATTGACTAGAAGGTCTGTATACAGGACACTAAGGGTATCGTTGGCTGCTTTAGACCCATGGCAGGGGCTAAACCACGCTGTATGTCAGAACTAAATAACCAATCTTTCAGGTTTACATCCCAGAAGGTCGTAAATTCACAATGTGTGGCAGAAATAATCAAAGAAAGTCTTTAGTTATCTTGGGGATGGGATTGGGTTCCTTACCTTGGACTAGGTAATGTCAGGCTTAGGGGTGGGATTGGGTTCCTTACCTTGGACCAGATAATGTTAGGTTTGGGGGTGGGATTGGGTTCCTTACCTTGGACTAGGTAATGTCAGGCTTAGGGGTGGGATTGGGTTCCTTACCTTGGACCAGGCAATGTCAGGCTTGGGGGTGGGGTTGGGTTCCTTACCTTGGACCAGGCAATGTCAGGCTTGGGGGTGGGATTGGGTTTCTTACCTTGGACCAGGCAATGTCAGGCTTGGGGGTGCCAGAGGCGCGGCATGGCAATGAGATGGGCGTCCCCTCGATGGTGCTGAAGACCTGAGGCCCATGCTGGATGCTTGGAGAAACTAAGGAGAAACACAGGTTGCGACTGCTTCAGCGAACAAGAATTCCCAACATGACAACTGCATCTCTATTAGCCGAATGCATTTGCATTTATTAGCCTGGGAAGACTAATATTTTTAGTGGGAAGCAATGCTATGACTTCTGATGCTCTGTCATTTTGACTGAGATATTTTCCAAGCACTAATTAAATATGAATGGGGCCCATGGAGAGGGAGAACAAACAACCGGCACCCCTGGCCCCCACCATGCCTCTACTGAGCATGCTCCGTGCAATAACCACGGCAGGAAATGTCACTGCATGAACAGCACTGAAATTTCAATCTGGCTCATTCATCCTCCTATTGGAGCTAATCCCCCCCAAACATTCCTGTGAAATCAGCTGCTATTCTCTTTGACCTTAATTTATAAGGAGACACTAATGTATTTACAATAACTAATTTAGCGGACCTACTTGTCTGACTTAACGCACATATCAGTGATAATCTCATAGCCTCATAACCTCATCTGCGAGAGGATAAGATAAGGGGGAAGGAAACATCCGGAAAAGCAGACAGGCCTGTGCTTGATGTCACAGCACTATGGTGGCTGTGGATGCACTATCTGGGTGCCAGATGGGAGACTTGGGAACCTGTAGTGCGCTGACCACCGGAGGGTTCGTCCAGAGTTTGCATGGGAGCCCGGGGGCTAAGGCTGTACTTGGCTGTACACCTCAAGGCGCAACCCCTCCCTACCCACAGGCTCAACGCTCCTCTCCCCATCTCTCCCTGGCTGTTTTATTCATAAAACCCAGAACCATCTGCAGGAACGATTAGCGCTGGAAACTCTGAGCAGGCGTCCGGCCCGGAGATTTAACAATTAGTGACTTGGCCGTTTTGCTTCACGCGACACGCGACTGCTAGTGCAAGTGCGTTAAACGCACTAGCTCCCGACGCCCTTTCTTTTCCTCTCCTTTTATTTATTCTTTCTTTGGCTCTCTCTCTCTGCACATAACCACTGAGCGCTGACATCACACACAGGGCCGCAGATACGGCAGCGACAGCCAGTGATGCTCATTTGCCAACCCGAGCTGGTGCCTGGATGCAAGACTGAATTCAATAAACACAGAATGTTTAATTTTCCCCCACTCAGCCCCATCAGATTAAAAAGCTACTTTCTGCAGCTGTTCTAGGTTTTCTGGATATGTCCAAACTTATAAAAAGCACTGGAGGAACCATAAAGGAACAAAGCTCAAATATACAACCAATGTGTACATTATTATTATTATTATTCAAGTTTTCAAGTCTAGTAAATGGTTCCATAGATGCTGCCAGTTTGATGGAAGCAGGGCCGCAGCGTAACACGACCACGTACCGTAGACGCCAAGGATGGTGGTGCGGTTAGTGGCGCCGGCCACATTCTGTGCCAGGCAGGTATAGTCACCACCATCCTGCAAGCGGACGTGCTCGATGTTCAGACTGCCGTCCCGACGCAGGGTCACATACGGGCTGGGAAGCACCTGACCGAGGGAGATCAGTGCACTTTCAGGACCTGCTCACATGCACTCTGCGTACATCACACTACGTCATTAATGTGTGTGTTTATTTGTGTCGCATCCATGCAAACACACAGAATAAACACATAGAATATTCCCAAGTTTGTGAGGAAGTCTGAAGTCAGGATTACATGGTCTTGCTTTTAAAAACCTCAAACTTAGTCATGAGCCAGTTCCTTTCCATTAGCCCCCCCCCCCCCCCCCCGGGCGGGAGGGGGGGCAGGGGGGGGGGGGGGGCGGGGGGGGGGGTGGGGTTGGGGGGGGGGGGGTGTGG
>JABFDZ020000037.1:15038208-15058522 GCA_019775955.2 Pollimyrus isidori
TCAGGTACTGACCAGGCTCAACCCTGCTTAGCTTCAGTGGGCAACCAGTCTTGGGCTACAGGGTGATATGGCTGCTGACCTAAATCAGATCATTTGCTGGAGAATGAATGAAGGTCAACTTGTTGAATCATTGCAATGACTTCAGTATGGTTTTTTTGCGCCTTTAGCTGAAATCTAACGTTCCTTCTTGCATCGCAAGCCACATTGCCAATGCAAGTTGAAAATAGAAAAGGTGTGAGGTGTGAGTTCTGAGTTCTGTGGGATGGGGGGGTGGAGGGTTCAATTTTCCAGTGAAGTTAGGCGATGTCATTCAGAAGCAGGAAGAGGAGCAAAAGATTAGAAGAAGGAGAGGTAAAGTGACTCAAGTAATATGAGCGGTCATGACTCCACTAAAGTATAGCAGGTGATACAGAGAGATGGGAAATCATCAGCTAATAATCGTGCAAAAAACATAGGCAAGAGCTGGCAGAAGCTACAGAACTATAAATATTTAGGTCATTCTTCATTTTTTATTAGTTTTTAAAAGTTACATTTGGATACATAAGTATTTCCCCTGAAATGTAAGCGGGGCTTCGTGTTTTGCCAGATTTTCTCCTAACCCCTATAAGATGCTCAATCTACAAGCCCCAAAAAGTACAAAGAAGAATGTTCCAGTTAAATTATACCACATTCGGATAAAGTACACCTCACAGTCTCTGGTAGACTATTTAAGTCAGAGTCATACAATTCTTAGGCTAACGTTAGCTATGATTTATGAACATAAATGTGGTTCTTACTTTTATAGTTGGAACTTTGAAAAATTATATTGGCTCAATGAAGCTTTTTTAAATTGCTCTGTAAGAAGTATCTGTCAAATTAAAAATCAACATTTGTAATTATAATTCATACAAATCTTGGTCTGAGTTTATTAATTCTAGCCAATCTTTTTAACTTCATGACATAAAATCTGAACTTTTGTAAGGGGTACATGGGGGCATATTGGAGCATCTGACTGCCCAAAGGTGAAGTTTTCACCCAGTTTCCCCCCCCAACCTAGGTGGTCTAATCCTTTGCCAATCCAATAAAAACACTTCACAACCACAGACAAAGATTAACAAGCTGCGTAGAGGCAAAGGGCCCGACCATAGAAATGTTATAAGACTTTGGTCTCTACCAATCACACATGAAAATACTTTGCTACAGTATCAGCAAATGAGGATGACACAACAGGAATTTGTGGCAAGGCACTCATCTTAAATTCCAGCCCTTAACTCTTAATGCATGTCGCTGTTGTTTATATTTAACTCACATTTTTGTTTCACTGAGCTTAATTTAAACTGAGAGCAGCTGTTTGCTACATTTTCCCAAAGGAATCCACTCAATGGGATCAGAGCTAGGTTTGTGTACTACTACACTGTGCATTGGTTAACCGGTTATGGAGCACACGGTTCAGTGTATCCACCTTTGTAAACATTGCAGCAGGTAAAATCCTGATGAGCTCAGAAAGGTAGCAGTCAGTTGTGGAGGGAATTGGCAGTAAGTCCGACAGCGAACCTGCACCTGTAATCCATTATTACTCATTCAGAGTTCACTCACAAAGCTCAGCAACTCTCGGTCATTACAGAGGACGCCTCTCCAGCAATTTTGCACATGGTCGATTGTGGTTTCTGAGATAATCGCCTACGTTGGCATGCCGACTGGCACCCGTAGCACGGTTACCTCACACCTCGGGGGCTGCAAGTGATTTGCACACTTTCTGTATAGTGGTGAGGGTTTCCATGGACTACCACAGCTTCCACCCATAGTATAAACACAGGCAATTCAGGTGAATTTGAAATTACCTTAATTATGTAAATATGTAATGGCCTGTAATGGGCCTACCCAGAGTGTGCCCCCTGAATTACCATTTAGTGCAGACTAATTCAGTCTTAATTAGACTACCAATTATTTAAATGGATGGACTGCTATAAGTTTCATACTATGAAACAAGTAGCTTTTGACTACTGGGCACGTTACTGATACAAAAGTATACTTGGCTGTTCAAACACTTCAAAACACTATGACACTGTGACTTTGAGTTTCTTATCCAATGGCAAAATGAAGAGTCAGCCTACCTGAGACATCTAGGAAGGTCTGAGCCCGACCCGTGCCAGCGCTGTTTATGGCAATGCATTCATAGTGTCCCTCATCCTCCAAGCTCACTCGCTCAATCTCAAAAGAGGCGTTTGATGATTCCCTGGAAGATTAATGAATAGGTTGGTTGAGAATTTACTTTCACGCTTTGGGTAACTATGAAACGTTCCCTAGCTAGTATCGCTACCTAAAGAACTGGTCCTCCCCAAGTCTGACGCCATCTCGGCTGAACCGCAGCGTGAAGGGAATGAGGCTCTCCACCTGGCAGAAGATACGTCCTTTTTGTAGATAATAACCTGGGGTTAGCCGTGGCATTATCACCTTGGGCGCATCTGGGCCGGAGGGAAATTGTTGCAAGAACAGACAAGAAAATTCACTCAACACATTGGTCCATAAATTACGGACAGAAATGCTGGAAAAGACCAAGGACACAAAAATGATGCATGACAAGCATTCTCTATGTAGTAGGTAGAACAGTTTGAAAGGAAACTGGACATTATGGCACCAGACTGTCAATATTCCTTTTGCAATGTGACAATTAGTATTCCATATAGGGCAGGTTTCCCGAACAAGGATTAAGACCAGTCTTGGACTAAATTGCTGTTTCAATAGAAATTCACCATTGTAACGCAAAACTAGTGTAGGCTTAGGTTTAATCATTGACTGGGAAACTGGCCAATAGAGACCTTACTAAGCCTAGTCAGGGAGGGACAGACCTGGGACAATACTGGAAAATGATACGCTGGAAACCCGCTGAAAGAGAAAGCCATCTTTGTCGTAGCCTGTGACCCTGAGGAAGAAGGCTTCTTCTGGGGGGAGGATCTCAGTGATGTTCCAAATGCCAAAGGGCTCACGATTAGGGTAGTATGGAATGGGTAGTGTCTTCATCACCCCACCGGCGATGCTAAGGAACTCCAGGCGGTCGGCTCGTGCTGGGGGTGATATTCCGGTGGTATTCAACAGGATGTAGGTGGGAATGCCTGGGTTGGAACATAGGCGGAGGGACATCAATGCAATTACCTCAAAAAACAATGCTGGCTATTCAACATCCATAAATTCCAGAAAGCAGGGTCGTCCTATTTGATAGGTAAGACTCACCTTTTACAGGCCGGCTTGAAGTCATTTTGAAGTCCAGAGTGGGTTTTCTGGAGAAGCCAGCACGGAAGTCAATGGTGCTAAGCCCTGAGATACGAACAGAGTGTCTCCCCTCACTAGACGTCTGCGGGGGGGTGGGGGGAGAGTCATTAAGGGCTCGGTGGTGCTCGGAGACTTGAAACAACCATCCTACATCATATCATACCATTGAAAGAATGGGTCCACTTTAACTTTTATCAGTTTCTAAATTAAAGTTTTGTTTAAATCTCCTTGTAATAATCATTAATATATTTAGCAGACATGCTTGTCTGAGATAAGTGATGAAATATTGGGGTCAGATAAGATCTGGTGGTGTTGCAACAGTTGGGGTCAAAGGCCTTAATCCTGAACCAGACACAGGATTCAAACCCTCAACCTTTGGACACAGCCACAGACCCCAAACCTACTCAAGTAAAGTTTGTCTTTGCTGCCTATCATCGTCAGATGGTTCTCTTGTCTATCATAACTGGAGAGCATCTTAAGTTGCTTAGGATGTCTTCTATTCATCCATTTTCCATAGTCATCTATTCACTGGAGACACCAAGAGTCTATTCCAGGAAGCAAACAGCATGAGAATCCGTGGGTATGATGCCAATTCATACACTCACACCCAGTGTTGGGCATTTCAGGTCCAGAAGCTACAAATCCAAACCCTATTGTGTTTCTACCAACCAGCTGAGTACTCTGTGACTGTGGATTCACAGTTTCTGGACCTGAAATGCCCAACACTGCTCACACCTTCACATAACATACAGTACAAGCAATGTACAGTACAGAGACCAAACCCAACGGTGTGATTTGGAGGGCAGGAAGCTCTGGGAACCAGTGTACCTAGAGGAAATCTGCATGAACACAGGAAGAACATGCCAAGTCCCCACATTGACACACACACACATAAGGCTAAAGTGCAGCCCACTGAGCCACTACACAATATGGAGGTTGGACCCAAGATCCTTTGCATAGACATTCTTTGAAGCACCATTAGAAATTAGGTCATTATTGACTGTATTTACTTGGGTTGTTATTGTTTTTACAAACTTTCATTTTAGTTCTCATTTTCTAAGTCACTCTGGGCAAAGGCATTGGACAAATTAGTAAATGTAAACATGAATATATAAACTTGTCAAGACCGCTACATTACTCACATGCAATAACTGAAAACAATACCCAACTGAAGCTTCAGACTAAGATTTTTCCACTGAATAAGGAATGAATTATCTGTCGTGTGCAAAAACCTTTTTTTCTTTTTCCCATATACCCACATGACTTCAGTTTTCCTTGTCTGCAGGTTTAGCTGTCATTTGTCAATGGGTGGAAAGAGAGATCATCAATCATGGCTAACTAAGTTTGAATAAAGTTTCTTATTACATTACGAGAATAAAAACTTCCTCCAAAATTTAATTATTTTCATATACTGAATCTGATGTGTTTCTGTTTACTGAGTACTGTCAGGAAAGTTAAATACCAGCCTTACTGGTATTCAACACTATGTAGAGAATAAGAAATGCTGAAACTACTGACTATGAGGGAGATTTTGAAAGAAAAGAACGAACACACATATCCTTTGGTAGAAGTCTGAGCTACAGGTCACAGGTACAGGTACAGGTACAGGTACAGGTACATCTCTTCTCAACTTTCAGATCTCACCTCTTACTTTTTTCAGGCTAAATGAATATTGATGTTCATTCTGTACAAGAATATAAATGATTCACTCTGCTGCAGTTCTGCCTGAAGTTTGCTCGTGTGACCTCCTCCTTATGCATAGATGCTGTATCTTTAACATTTGGTCAGTCCCAGCTGGGAATATAACAGTGTACTGAAGTCACACGTAGACCCAAATTCCTGAAGCAATACGACACACGTAAGCATGATTATTCCTCATTTTCTATCACACGCTGCCAAAATGCTCTTCTTTCAGAAAAGCAGTCCGGAAATTTCAAAAGATTTTTTAATTTCTTATCTTCATTTCTTTAGTCTACTCAATCTATTATAGGTTTTAAATAAGGCAACGGGACATGAGTAAAAAAACATCCAGCAGCTATTCCTTGGGGTTGTTTGCATACTTTTCAAATTACAGCCTTCCTAAACTATTATCATGGGTCATAAAATATAACATAGGATGACGCCAAAACTACTCATCAGCAGGGCCAATGGCATGAGGCGGATCTAGGTGGAATCTTTAGAGAGTTTCATAAAAGCTCCCAGCATCTTTGCTACCCACGTACACCCCCCCCAGGGAGGCAGTCAATGGTAGAGTTACTTCAGGGTAGGCAGAGCACAATTCAGACAGCAGGGGTTGAGTAATGAGGGATATTTGGTACTCAACCCAATTTAAGCCAGTTCCATATGGCATGGGATGAATTGTAGAGCTTACAACTGTCAGAGTTAATTAATGCCATTTTACAAATATACAGTCTAGAACAAAATTCTGGGAAACTGTAGCTAGAAACTAGAGTGTTTTATTGGTGTTTGTAATGTCAAAGACAATCTTTATGATTCCATATCTTTGGTACCAGTCAATGGACTAAAGAGACATAAGCGGTAATATACTTTCTCATAAATATCTTGTGGGTATTCTGCTTTTACGCGAGTGTGGTGATTAGCCAGTTGTCTTAAATGAAACAGCGTGTGAAGAGATAAAACAGAGACGTCATGCTGTTTCTGTCTGAGTCGCCTGTTTCCTGAAATAATGACAATTGTTCCCCCTGTATTATCAATGAAATTCTGAAAAGGGCAAAGGAACATTCCAGGAATATTCCAGGGTCTGTCGAGTGCAGCGCCGTACATGCAGCGTAGCAGACTGGTAATCATTGTTCTTCAGCATCTGGTATTTGGCAGAGGCCTTATGACATTTTCTTCTAAACCAGATTTCATCCACCCTGTAGTCTGTTTAGGTGAATTTAAATCTCAAATTGCCCATCGTGTGTGATTGTGCGTGTCCCACTGCTTACTAGGATAGGCTCCTAAGTCACGTGTCCATACTGGAGAAGTGGTTAGAATGGATGGTTAGAAGAGAAATTTTCCAGACGGAACTGTCACTACATGTTCAGCATTAATCTGAATAGAGAATACAGCCATGAGTTTGAAAACACAGGAGGCCTTGATCTGTACTGTATATCCATCAGTCTCCCAACTGGGAGCCTATCATAGATAACACAGCACATGAAGCAGCACTCTAGAAACTCTACACTCTAGAAATAATTTAAATAATGTAGTATGAAGGAATCCTCCTGGTATTTAGGTGAAAGTTGAGGACAATGATACTTGTGTGAGGCGAGTGTGTTTTGAGGTTTACAAAACCTCCACCTCGGTGATTAGCTATCAAACAAATAAGGAATGTCAGTAGGCCCTTAGTGGCTACTCTCCAGCTACAAAAAAAGCACCTTTTTCCTCGATGCTCTGTGTTGACAGAGTATCTAGGCTCAGGGGCATCACTGCTTTACTACTTCACGCAGCAAACCTTTCAGCCAAACACAGGGGTAAGCAGATTACACTGGAGTAAAAAGCCTGGCTTTAAACAGAAGGCTGTTAACATTGGGCGCAAGTCATGTTTCTGTTTTTACTGAAATAGCTAATTATGCCTTTCTCAAGGGAAAGCGTTTGTCAGTTTAAGAGTCAGTTACCTTTATTGCCCACATTCCTGGTTCAGGGTCCTTGACGTTGAGAACCTTGGCAGAGTTGGGGATATGCAGGAGTTCATTTAGACTCTGACTCTTCTCTAGGAGTCTCCCTGCCAGGGCACAAGCAAACACCAGAACTGCAATATGGTTCTGATGCCCCCATAGCAAACTGGAAGCAAACTTCAGAAACCAAATCTTCCACTAATGTTCTCTAGAACAATAATAAAACTGAGGAGCAGTGGATTATGGTGTGAGTTGAGACATAGCAGGTATGCGATAAGGTGGCTGCCTACCCTGTGGATCCCGGATCTCGATGTTAGGTGCTGGGCCGCTCAGGGCCACTGTGACCTCCTTCAGACTGGGGTCAAACGGGATCTGCCATGTGTTGGTCACCCCAGACTGATGGTCTGTGGACAACAGGTGGACCTTTGAGGATTGCACAGCCTCCTCCACCCACTTCAGCACCTGGTGTGGAACAGAAAGGACAGTATTAACATCTATACAAATACACAAATATTGCATGCAACTCGAAGCTCACATTTCATATAATGACCAATTTTTTCTCCGCCAGTCCAACCATCCATCCAACTGTGTTTGACTGTTTATCTAGTGCAGGGTTACTTTGTCCCTTCCAGAAAGCAAACGGCACAAGGAAAAGCAGCACCCTGCCGAACATGAAATTCCATGAATTCCATGAATCAATGCATGATATCAGATTTAAGGTAGTTACTGGATTTGGCAGCTTCTGAAAACCACATTAACTGAAATGAGAACGAGCTGGATAACTCTCTCTCCATATGGAGCATACATAACTTCCACCCTGTTTGCTGTTCATCAGTGCACCTTCCTCTCTGGGTATGGGAAACCCTGGGGCCCTCATGCCTGTGCTGTCACCGCACTCTATGATCATGACAGTTTCATCTCCACAATAAACTGAAGTTGTCATTACTAATGAAGGAAATCTCAGATTAGCCTAGATTCATCACTGCAGTTCTGAGATTCCATTGGGGTATCTGGCGTTTAGAAATGAAACACACCATTGAATTAAACTGCCCAGGAGTTTAATTCAGTCGCTTCTGGAAAATATCATGCAAGATTGTCAACTTCCTAATTCCTAACAGTACAAACACATTTCAGAAGCGTCAGATGGGTTGCATCGAGTTAGGCGGGGGGCTTTTTCTCTGAGATGTGCTCAAGTGTTAGGTGCTTAGTTTGTTTACTCACGAAACATTTCTGAAATATTTATATATAAGTGTGTGGAACGAGCAATTAAACCCCACTCGTGGTGTCAATGTTAATTTTGGAAAGGAATTTGAAACACATGGTGGCCCCAAAACCGAACAGCTTTATGGTGATAGGCACCAGTTAAAATTGTTTAAAAACCCTGAACGTCTTAATGTCCAGTGTTCAGTTACAGAAAGGCACAGGAGTGCTCAAGAGTGGGGGCTAAGGAAGGGTAATTTATTTTGACAAGGCCTAGTGCATAGATTCATCTATTTATTATGAAACCTCTGCCGAACTGTGAAAAAGTCTGAATCAGTTCATTCATCCATCTATCGTTCGTAGGCACTTCTCAAGTACAAGGTCATGGTGAATCTGGAACCTATCCTAGGAAAAACTGGCCATGAGGTAGGGGACACCCTGGATGAGGTGCCACTCAAACGGAAATGGCTCCGTTGAGTTAGCAGTCCCCCCAAATCTGCCGTTCCAGTTATCCAGTTATCCACAAAAATATGTTAAATCTGTAACAATATGATTTTTCATTGTTCTTTCATCCCTTGATAAGTATAATAAGCATGATCTTTATTGTGTCATCATCTCTTCATACATCCATTGCTATATTGTCTGAGAATTAGGCTAAAGAGTCAGAATCCCTTATATTCCGCGAAATGTACAATACTGTATCATAATGTACAATGCACTTTCTTATTCCTGTATTTTATGTTAGCAATGTTTTATTGTGCATAATTCATCAACTATCATATGCAAGTACACAAAAGTCTTGTTATATATTGGGTCCGTGGATGGTTCGCTATCACCCCTGGTTTTGGTTATATGTGGTAGGTTAGGGAACGTATCACCCGCGGTTTTTGTTTCCTGTGGTAGGTTTGAGAGCATGTCACCCACGGTTTTGGTTATCTGTGGTAGGTTTTGGGATCTTGTCACCTGCGGTTTTGGTTATCTGTGGTAGGTTTTGGACCATATCACCCGCGGTTTTGGTTATCTGTGGTACATTTGGGAGCATATCACCCGCAGTTTTTGGTTATCTATGGTAGGTTTTGGAGCGTGTCACCCATGGTTTTGGTTATCTGAGGTAGGTTTGGGAGCATATCACCCGCGGTTTTGGTTATCTGTGGTAGGTTTGGGAGCATATCACCCGCCGTTTTGGTTATCTGTGGTAGGTTTGGGAGCATATCACCCGCGGTTTTGGTTATCTGTGGTACGTTTGGGAGCATATCATCCACGGATAGCATTTCCATCCTGTATATTAACAATGTTCCGGCTTCAAGCCAGTACTTATTTTTTGACTGTCAGCACTATCCTGAGGAAAAACTATGATAAAGAAGGAAGGCAACTTACCTCATTGACCTGCTTCTTATCCAAGTGAAAGACCTGACCAGAGCTGGTTGAGGCAATCTCTTCATAGACTTTGTAGCCAATGTGCGCTCGATCATCACAGTCTCCGGTGAGCACGAACACAACCTGGATGAGGCAATCTTGGTGAATGGTTCAGGCAAAGATGAAGCAAAGTATGAGACTGACAAATCTGAGCTCTGGTTACCTGGGACTGCTTTTGCTGAATGAGTTGTAGAACTTCATGTGTCAGCTTATAGTCTTTGGATCGGGCATCGGTGAAGACGTATATGAAAGATCCAGGTAAAGAGATCTCCAGAGCTATTTTTATTGCTCCGATGCTCATCTCTGGACAATCTCCTCCTCCCTGAAGAAAGAAAAAACAGTCAATTCTTCATGCACAGAAATCACCATAATATTTTATATGACATTGTAACCTCCTACTTCTTTATTCTCACCAGTACCCTTTGATGAAGCCATTTTCATTCCATGTGATGGTAACTTCCACTGATACAAACATAGCTGTACAGCTGGACCTAATACAACCACTTAATTCATTAAGTGGGACTGGAGACGACCCCAAACTGTCTTCTTCCTGCATCCTTGGAGGTGCGTAGCAGAGGTAGGAGCTCTGTTGGCTAGAAGCCAAGTAGCCCCGCACATCTGGAAGTCAGCTATCTCTGTTTCCACTAAAAGGAATGTGAGGAGCTCCGGGTTCCTTTCCCTGCCCCCTACCCCCCTCCACCACCAGTAATCTCTGTAAGGAAATGGCTCAAAAATGCTCAAGACCAGCAACAGTCATCGTCAACCCATCTTCCCTCCGGCGAACCCCCAAAGCACCAAGGGCAAACATAAACTCCTCAGCATAAAAACCTGCCACTTCAGCATACACGACTCTGCGCACATAAAGCAAAATATACCTTTGATATAATAAAATCAATCTTACATTTTATCCTAGCTATTCTCTACAATTGACTTGCGAGAAGGTGAGAAGAGGATACGTATATTGGATGAAGAATAAAATCTCCCTGATCTATCCTTACACAAATCACTTGCTTTCCTGGCAGGAAAACCTCATGTTGTGCTTGCGTACCTAGGAGATCTCAAATACACTGATTTCCAGCAATATGGATGAAAAACCTCGTCAAATTGTCATGTTTTGTTAGTCCATTTCCTTTAGGGAGATCTTGTTACTTCTGTTTGAACATAAATTGTGTGAGTACTTAAAAAGTAAATTAATTTGCCAAGAAGCATATCTTTCATAATTAATAGCTATAGCATTCTCAGACCTGCCTGAGGGATCATACCTGAACATAAAGTTCCCTGAGCTCATACTGGAACTTCTTCGGATCAGTGGTGATGGTAACTGGTCCGATCTCTGTAAAAACAACAAAACACAATGTTAGAAATGACCGTGTTAATACATTGTGGTTTTAGAATTTATGAAGCACATTTGCTTTGGCCCGCATGTGTGTCGCTGGTAGTCAGCCAATATCTCACTCCCTGCATACACGGACAGCTTCTGATTGAGACTAATGCTTGCATAGCTATGGCATCCCAACTATGCTAACTGTAGCTATTTCAGATCTCATCTGTAGTCGGGGTACGACTGATGGATCATTGAACCAACTGTGCTCCAGAGGACACCTCTGGCCACATGCTACGACTAAGGTCCTTTCTGGAAGAAACGACAGGTCGGGTCCCTATACGAGTTCTTCATGCAGAAGGTTACCAGCACCAGAAAACTTGTCTGACATGGATTTTAATTGCTTTGCCAGTGATTCACCTTCAGACAATCACCCCCGCACCCACCTACACCCCTGGCAAGACCACTTCAAAAATTATAAGGGGGACCAATTTCAAAAAGGTTTCACATCCTGGAGAATTTTACACCTCATAGCAGTCTACTTTTCCAACCGAAAGATATCACATAATTAATTTGACAATGTGTCTGCCTTATCTGAATTATTTCACCATAAATTGCTTTTTGCAGCTCTCAATGGCAAGATTACTAAGAACTTAAACTAACGTGGGCCAAACAGAAGTCAGTACAAAAAAATGAATGATAAAGCAGGTCATTCGAACATGGTTTAAAAAACTTAGAGGAGCAATTAAATTAGATACCCCCTCACATGAACTAAGCTTATTTGAAAAAGTGTCTTGTGTCTGTTAGGCGTATTTCTCTTTTTAAATGGAAAAATTCAATGGAAAAACAAGTGATGTCATGCCAATTTCCCTGTCCTCTTGACAGTCAGCACCTGTGAGATAATAATTTGATAGACCCACTATTTTAATGCTCCACGCTTCTTGGTATTCAAATAACCTGTCAAATTATCTCCCTTAAATAACACATCCTAGTCAAAATGAAACTTACTTTCCCATGACACTTACATGAGCATGAGCATAACTGATCTCTTGAAGCGAGATGTAACCTTGTATTCGGCATACAAAATAGCTGACAATCACGCAGGCATTCTGTGAAGTCACACATTTAAGGGTCCTCATAAAACACAAATGTGGCTGCAGCTGCTGGTGGCTGAGGTTATAAAAGCTTCCACCTCGTTACCTCATAAGGCCATTTCCCCTCACGTCATCCTTGCGGCTCAGGTGTTGATTTCATGGAAGCAGCATCTTTCAGCGATTAAACAGCCGGAAAAGCCGGGTGGTGACCTCATGCTTTGTTTCTGCATCCCCTTCTCATGCAGTAGTTTCAGCAGTAGATTACTTAGTACTTATTTTAATAGACACCTAAGTACTTATAGCGATATTTTTAGCAATTTCGTTGGGCAGATGAGGTGACATCATTCAAGCAGCTGCAGTAAATCCTCAAACTACGTAAACAGGCGAATATGAGGTTCTGAGAAGAGGTTTTGGAGAGGACATGGGTTTCTTGTGAGCAATCAGAACTAGTAAATAGCCAACAGGGGCTGTAGGCTAACACATTACTTCCTAATTAAAGTTTTTAAAAAGATTTTCATCACATTTATCTTTATCTACACTTTTTTACTCTTTTTACTCTCATTTTGCACAGTCTTTGGGTCGGTCAGGGTTCATTTCACTGCATGTTGTACCTGTTATAATTATGTACGTGACGAATAAAGAATCTTGAATCTTGAATCATACAGTACATGACGGTTGACTGTGGCTCAACAGGTTAGAATGCTATGACCTGAAGGTCATGGACTTAAAAACCATTTTGATGCTACTTTTTATTTATTTAGCAGATGCTTTTATTTTATCCGAAGCCGCATACATTTTTGATAAAGCAGGATCACAGTTCCTGGAACATTTGGGTGTTCAGGGCCTTGCTCATGTCTGACCCGGCTGTTGTACATCGCTTTGTTTAAAAACATCTGCGAAATAAATAAAATGCGTAATTATTATGCGCAACAATGAATGCAATATAACGTCATAAGATGGGGTGAGGTATGGATGTCCCAGGGCTTCAGAAAGAAGAGACCCAGACCCAGAGTAATCCCCGACTGTCCATCCTTCCGAGACCTGAAGCACGTTTCGCTATCTGGTTTCTCTCTCGTGTTGACACAGCAAACTCATCTTTAGATCTTCCAGTACTTTTTGGTTCAACCCAACACCACCCCACCCCCCAAATAAATCCCCAGTTCCTTCTTCCAATCCCCATTCCATTTGGTTCCGCTCACCAGCTTGGCCAGAGCAAGCCTAACATTAACTCCCCAAAAGCTCAGCCATTCACACCTCCTGACTGATTGTAAATATGGCATTCTGGCTTGGCAGCTACTTACTGGGAAATTACCCCTAAAATAAATAATGCATGCATGACAGGAATCAAAACTGTTATTCCACTGGTCGTTAAACTCTCTCAGCATCATTTAATGCAGTTTTTTTTTTATATAAATCTATAATAAATCTATAATAATTTTTATAATACCAGCTCCCAGCCAAGTTTGACATCATTACTGTACCCAACCTGCTCAGATACTTGTCTAAAATAATTATTTTTCTTCATTTTCAAACCTGTCGACACAAATTAAAATTAGTCGACGACTCATTTAAAAAAGTCACGTTACCCGTATTATAAGATGTATGATGATCCAAGGAACGTCTTTTCAAATGCTCCCATTGGCAGCTACAGCAAAACCTAAAGTCGTGCAACGTTTGAACAATCGAAGGCTCTTTAGAATGAACTGACAGGAGACATACTTCGGCATGCCAGATGGAGCTGCTCCTGAATGAAGCCAGGGCGTTTTTCATGTGGAGATATTTGCCAATTTTTCTTTTTTTCTTTCTGTCAGTAAAGTTGAAATATATAAGGAACACAGACCACTGCAAGGTTTCCTCTCTGAATGGACCAGTCTCACTGCATATAACCTTCTTTCTGTGATTCTGCAGCAATCTGTAACATTTATTACATAACACATTTTTTCCTGACATGAATTCCCCCTCCGAATCCATCTCCTTTTGGTAATTGCTAATCCAGGATATAGGTGTGGTGACTCTGGAGCCCATCCGAGGAAGCGCAGGACACAAGGCAGCACACAGCCTGCACACTGCATGACACAGAATACAGGCTATTCAGAGTCAACAGTTCACTTCATCACATGCTTCTGGGTAATGAGAGAAAACACCTGGAGAGAACCTGTGTAAACACAGAGAGAACATGGGATAGGATTTGAACCCACAAGCCATAAGGTTTGAGGGCCCACTGAACCTGCTCTGCGCCAGATATAGAGTGATATTTGTTGCTAACCTAGGGTATTTGTTCATACACGTGTGTTATGTGCTGTTTATAATAAACTATTTGCCATACAGAGAATCCAGCCCACAGCTAATTCTGATCATGAATGAGGACTTTTGGGATCTGCATACCTGAGTTCTCAATAGCCTTCTCTACCCACACATCTACATAAATACCTGTGTTCTCAATAGCCTACTCTACCCACACATCTACATAAATACCTGTGTTCTCAATGGCCTACCCTACCCACACATCTACATAAATACCTGTGTTCCCAATGGCCTACCCTACCCACACATCTACATAAGTAACACATATTTCTGTTTGTTAATATGTCATGTCTTGTCTCTTAAACTCATGTCCTCTTTCCACAGTGCTGGAGTTAAACAATCCTGCATTTTACAGAACATTGTGCTCAGTATAATTGGTCAAGTGACAAATAAAACTTTTAAACTTTAAAAGAACCAACTGTGGGAAAAAAGGTATTAAAGCATTTGCTCGGTTCCCTTGTGAGGTTACAAATTAAATTTTAGTGCTTTTCCTTTATGAACGATGATGAACAACAAAATGGGGTAAACAGGAACACATGCTTGAACTCAGCTAAAAATAATGCTTAGAAGTTTTCATGAGGGAATCAAAAACTAAAAGATGCCAAATGTTTATCAGTTTACAGCATTACACTAGACAGCCTGCTTTGTGAAGCGAAACCCAACAGGAACAAACAAAATGCATTTTTGGTAATTTTGTTCATGCAGAGCCTATCTGAAGTAATATGCTAAATTACCTTGCCCACACAGATCACATGAGCCTAAATGCTAACAGGGACAAAATGGAATGGAATTCGCCAGGGTCCCTTCCAGCAAAATCTGAACTTCTCTTTGGACGTCAGGTTAAGCCATTTTACTGGGAATGGAGTCTCTGCTCCTTGCCCTTGGCAGGAAAACTGGGGAATTGCAGGTCTATGGGGGGGGGGAGTATTCAATATTATTATAATGTATTCCTGACAGTCTTGGGGGGGGTCAACATTCCCCAGTTGACATTTGGTTGAAATGTCAGGAAATTCCAAGGTTGTGTCTTGAGGCACTGGAGCAGTCTGGGAAATCAATACAGCATGTTCTGCATGTCACAGGTGAAGGAGCTTACAAAGCTGGGGACATGCTCAAATTAATGGCTCAGAACATTTGAGTTCAAGTTTTTTTGACCCCTGCTCCCGGGGGTGCCACCCCCCGCACCACATCATTATACCCTCATCACACTCAATAATTAAGTAATTTGATGAAACTGGGCAAACTACAGATCCAGGAACCATGAATCAAAGGCTCCTTCCCAACAGCTCAATGAGAATCCTCAGCTTCTTCATTCCAAGGGTTTGTAAGCCCCACTGCTTTATTGACTTTAATCACTTTCCACCATTATTCAACATCAATGCTTTCCTTTTCAATTAAAAACCCTTTCCTACTTTTACTTTATCGAGTTTCTCCTGGTGCTTTTTCCCGTCTCTTGATACTGTCGATTTGTTACTTATTGGCAACCTGTTGAAGTTGGACATTCATACTACTTCCACCGTTTATCATTATATTTTCTTTACCTCACTGAGCTTAAAATTTATGCTTGAACCTGGAAACCTGTTCTGAACCACTGGGCTTTAGAACGTAGGATCTCTGGTGTAGTTCTGAGACCTACACATGACCATCTGCTACAGTCGCATTTGAGATGGAAAACTGCTCCTGTACCACAGACAAGTAACTTATAGTCTTTGCTGACATCCCAGGCATTATTTATATTTATCTTTTCTTAACATGTTCACCCCATGAGCCTGACCAAGATGAGCATGAATGAAGAATTTCTTGCAGCTCTCTTCCAGACAAACCTCAGCAATAATGAATCCACCAAGAAGAACAATGGCTAACGCCAACCCTATCCTAGTGAAGATGATCACCACAGTGTAGATGGAGATTATCGATAGTTCAGAACTAGCTGAAGCCAAAGAAGACTGCATTGTCATGTCATATGACAGCAGAGCTGAGTCAAACATTAGTGAAGCACCCAAGGTCTGGGTACAGAGGCAAATCCTTGCAGGAATACTGGAAACCTCTGCGGTCCAGAGGGATTCTTCTGCAGAGGGAGGGGGTGTAATGCCTCAGTAATAAGAGAAAATAAACCTTTGCTATGTGCACTCGTTACTCAGCTTGCCTCTTCGTCCAGGGTGGTCCTAGCCAGCAAATATGCGTTCAGACCTTCTGCACGTGTGGCATGTTTATGGTCAAAGCAGGTCAACGCAGCACACAAGATTGACCCAGGTTTACCCCATATTGACAAAAGGCCTCTCATCCCACACAAGATTGACCCAGGTTTACCCCACATTGACGACAGGCCTCTCGTCCCACACAAGATCGGCCCAGGTTTACCCCACATTGACAACAGGCTTCTCGTCCCACACAAGATTGACCCAGGTTTACGCTGCATTGACGACAGGCCTCTCATCCCACACAAGATCGGCCCAGGTTTACCCCACGTTGAAAACAGGCCTCTCGTCCCACACAAGATCGGCCCAGGTTTACCCCGCATTGAAAACAGGCCTCTCGTCCCACACAAGATCGGCCCAGGTTTACCCCGCATTGAAAACAGGCCTCTCGTCCCACACACACAATCGTCAAGGACATGATACATGTGAATGTGGCACAAGATACCAGACTCACTCCTGTTCCTTGGCTCGACTGTGATATAATAAAATCCAAGCAAATTTCGAAATCATCACTTGATTACATTGACAAAAGGAATGGTTCAGATACAATACCCAAACATCTCGCTGCGTCTTTGTGGGCTTGCATTTGCCACTGTCCGTGGAGACATCACAATTTGCGAGTCTGCATGCAGTCATGCCGCAACTGCCTCCGTGTCCAGCAAGGATCAGGGGAAGTAGCTGACATCCTGACCGTTAACGGTGGCCAAGAAATATCACTAAAGCTGTGCTGAAAGGTCCCCCCTGCATCTGCCCCCCTACAAGAAAGCATTTTTCTTGTACAGTAATGACCCGATTCCCCCACCCTCATCACTCGTGCATTTCTAATCCAGGTGTCCTCCAGTTAGGGTTGGAGTGGGGGTAATATACCAAACCTGACAATCTTTTTAGCTTCTGTTAACCTGGATCCATGGTGAATTAACTTATGATGCTAATAAACTTGGTCAACAGGCCAAGGGGAATAGCGTTGGACCTGAAGCAAGCTGGACCGGCACAGATTTGGTCGTCCAGGGATGCCAACTTCACCCACGGATCCCTGCTGATGTCTGTGCCCATTTCCATGACTTCAGTGCACTGAATTAGATTATATAGTCTTACCTTTAAGACATACTGAGGGAGTACCGCTTTTATAAACATTAACATTATTGGAACAATGTGCAGTATAATTCTCCTTATTAAATTAAGCACTAGTGGTTCTGTAGAACTAAGTACAGCTAATTTATGACCTGCAGGTTGGTGGTTCAGTTGCCATGGAGGTTCTTCCTGATGCAAATGTGCCAATAAAATACACAGTTTACTTTGGATGTGGTGGTTAGATGACATAACAAAAAAATAATATCAGCATAATACCAGCATAATTTTTATTTATGTATTGTACTCTATATGACCCTTATATGCTATAAATTGTATATGCTATAAATTAACAGCGTATTTTTGGAACCAGGAACGCTGTGACCCACTCTTTCCTACCAGAGACATTTCACGTTAATTTAACTCGACCATAACGTAAGTTGGCCAGACCCCAGATCTTCCACGCCACACCACGCCTTGCCTATGACAGCAGAAAACTACTAATGGCAGATTTGGCAGCAAACGGCTGCTCCGCAGGCCACACCCTTTGCTTTCTGCAGGCGTCTGCGATGGAAACTCTTGAGTTCTGTGAAAAAAAGATTAATTGACAAGGCCACCAGTAAACAACGAGCAATCATTCAATTTGTCCTCCGATGCTTGGTATAGGAAAATCATCCAGGCCACACTGTTAGGTACTAGTACTGAATAAAAATACAGGGTAATAAAAAAGGGTTTGCAATGAACAAGAGCTGGAGCAGTGATGACCCAGAGGCCCCATCGAAGCAAAGTGGGTGGATTAGGCCTGAGTAAAGAAGCCAAAAGCCATCCATTTTAGCAGAGATCAGAGAAGGCTGCCTATACTTTGGCTTGCTTTGGAGGGACTACCTCCATGGTGCTGGGGTCAGCTTCACAGACATGCCAGTGACGGTCAAAGCCGCGTTCGGATTGGAGGAGCCATTTGTGGAGTGACATTGTAAACATTGGTCCTGCTCACTTTAAGCAAAGACACACACAACGCACAACCTACTGATCTTTCATACTGTCCAAAGAAAGCTCGTTCTGAGTGCTGGCTTGAAATGATGCTTTATATGCCATCTGTGCAAGTATTTCAGGATGTAATCACATACATGCAGATGAGAGAGGGTCAGAGCCCCTTCGGAAATTCATCTAGAGTCCCTGAATGCAGTCAGGGGTGTTAAGAATGTCACTCAAGTATGAATCGGATTCAAACTGGTGACCATCACAGGGACCTAACCCACTGAGCTTACACCATCTTCACTGTCACCTTTCTCTGAATCTGACGTCATAATTTCCTTGTCACCCCTTCCTGGTTGGCATTTTCTGCCAGGAAAGTCCTACTGACCTCCACAGGTAATCCCCAGCATTCCTGGACGAGCATACGAGCACAGGCCTATGCTGATGCTGTTCTGACAGATGACAGTGGTAACCCCCCCCCCCAGCACCCCAGCATAAATGACCCCCTGCTTGGCTGCCGGACACTCAAACGGCTATGTGAATGAACAACGCAGGAATGCAGCCGCCAGTATAAACAAAGTGGACAGCGATGGCTGATAGAGAGGTTTCCCTGGCGGGGGGAGGTTGGGGGACATAAAAGCGGAATGCAAATTGAAAACTTCTGCCTTCCATGTCCCTTTTCCAAGTGCGTAGGGTGGCTGCCATGCTTTTGAAAACCAAAGAAATGTATATATATGAAATATCGTATCCGGAAGGCCCACCGGTGAGCTGCGAACGTCAAATCGCAAAGAAACTATTATGCGTGTTAAAACACAGCCGCGTGATTCAGGACAGTAGAAAAACAAAATAGCAAATAGAAACTGCAAAACAGATTTATAAAAAGTCGATTTCCTCTGGGATAGCCAACGGGGAACTGGATGACAGAACAGGGACCGTTATTACAACTGCTGGAAATGAACAGGCCTGGGCAGTGAAACACCTCTAGCTGCCTTTGGCTCTGACACTGAGACCAACTGACACGGAAAAGGCTGAGAGACTGAGCGTGACGAGCGAAGATGGCTTCTCTCGCAATCCCACTACCTGCAGAATACCCTGCTGCATGATGTTAATTGAGTTCCTTCCCATCCATAAAATTTGCACATCTCTGGTTCTCTGGCCAAAGCCCTCCGGCACATCCTTAGCCTCCTTGCATATTGGCTATGCTCATTTGCCATAAACATGCATACATCTATACTCAATTTGTACCATGATTTTTTTCTATTTATTTGAGAACATAGCAATACCTAAACTTCCACATTGTATATTTTTTAAATACTTATTTACTGACTTATCTGCATTATTACTCATACTTAAATCCATTTTATTTAATACATCTAAATCTTATTTTCTTTATTTTCTTGTATTTCAAATTATTTTGCAATATTTGTGAATAAATGCACCATTATTGCCAGGGAAACACATGCAGGGGAACTCGGCCAATGAAGTTAACTCTGATTATAATTAGTAATTAGTGAATAGATGAGAAAGAGGGATGATTGTCATCCACAAACCGGAACCCTTCACAGAAAGCCGGAGAGCGGCACAGCGGAAGCATGCGGAGGCACAGCAGAGGCACAGCGGAGGCATGCGGAGGCACAGCGGAGGCATGCAGAGGCACAGCGGAGGCACAGCGGAGGCACAGCGGAGGCATGCAGAGGCACAGCGGAGGCACAGCGGAGGCATGCGGAGGCACAGCGGAGGCATGCAGAGGCACAGCGGAGGCACAGCGGAGGCATGCGGAGGCACAGCGGAGGCACAGCGGAGGCAAGCGGCGGCACAGCGGAGGCAGTGGGGCGGCCATCGGTGGCCCAGCGGAGGCCCGCGGGGGGCCAG
>JABFDZ020000037.1:15058851-15070335 GCA_019775955.2 Pollimyrus isidori
CGGAGGCCTGCCGCGGCACAGCGGCGGCACCGCGGAGGCATGCGGAGGCACAGCGGAGGCATGCTGTGGCACAGCGGAGGCACAGCGGAGGCATGCGGAGGCACAGCGGAGGCACAGCGGAGGCATGCGGAGGCACAGCGGAGGCACAGCGGAGGCATGCAGAGCCACAGCGGAGGCACGTGGAGGCACAGCGGAGGCACATCTGAGGCATGCGGAGGCACAGCGGAGGCATGCAGAGGCACAGCGGAGGCATGCAGAGGCACAGCACAGGCACAGCGGAGGCATGCGGAGGCACAGCGGAGGCACAGCGGAGGCACAGCGGAGGCATGCGGAGACACAGCGGAGGCATGCAGAGGCACAGCGGAGGCCACTGCACCTCAGCAAACACACTGGCTCAACTGATGACACACGGGCTACTCGCCACGACAGGACTTCGCTCATTAAAGCCCCATTTCCGAAGACCACCAATGGGGTTCCTCGGCCCCCCCCGTAAAGCATGTGAGTGGGACAGCCTGCCCCCCCCAGCCGCCATATACCAGCCCCAAGCAGTGTCTGCCTGGCTTCTAAAAGCCTTGATTAACACTCAACATTTACCAAATCCATTGCTTTTTGTTTGCTTGCTCTGTCCTATGGGGAACTTTCCATTTTGGAAGCTCTCCTCCAAAGAGAAGAACGTTCAGACCTTCCAGTCAGGCAAAAATAATACAGTTAAAGTTTAATGTAGAACTCAACATGAAGTTTATGGGTCCCTCTTTATCCTGTCATGGACGGGCAGTGCAGTTCGGGACAGCTGACAGAGCGGTGCCCCCCCCCCCCCACCGCATGCTGGAAGTCATTCACGGCGGCTCAGGAAATGTTTGGCGGTGCGTGACCCTCCCTGGGGAAGCCCAGGTTCAGCTCAGCGAAATACCAGACGTCTCACGCCCACTAGAAAGACTGCAGCGACTTCCTCTCCACCAGCTACGTAATTCGAACAATGTGGCTGGACGCAGCAGAGACTCACTAACCCACAAGAAAAGGGGAAAAATGACAGGTCATTTTCACAGTGTAACCTCTCACCAAGCAGGACCATACAAGCAGGACCATACAAGCATACAAGAAACCCACAGCTATATGGTGGGAAAATTGTGACACTTCTTCTGGTTCAAACATGTGTCATGATGGTGGGGGGATTGGATGGTATTTGGGGGGGAGCATTTCAGGTTTAGCAAAGGAGGAAACAATCATGAGGAAACAAGACAGGTGTGAGGTCAAAAGAGGGAGCAACCAGGTCTGGGTGTATGTTACCTAGACAAAACAAAAGTAAGACTAGTCGGCGATCTGGTACATCTCACACACAAGTGTTAAGATGCACAACACAAGAATAGCTAACTGAAAACCCCCACTCAGTTTATAGAGACTGTGCTTGTCTCTGTAGCACCTACAGAATTATCCGCAAATCTATGGGATCAAGACGCTTTTTCTGTATGTGGATTATGGTGATTGAACCATCTTCAGATTTCAGAGGAAATTCCACCATAAGGGTCTTCATGATTTCAAGCACACAGCTGATACGTATGTCAATGACACTGGCTATATGCTAATTTTAACATTCCCTATATCCTGAAAAAGTGACACTTTTATTCTGAACCTCCATTCTAAACTTTCCCAGCCTGAACCTCCAAATTATCCTGCACAAAGGCTTCTAGAGCTTGACTTTGAAACCCTTTAAAATGAGCTTCAATGTAACATCATGTCTTTGCAAACCTTTTGTTCTCCGTCACAAACCACTTTGAGCATATCTACCACACACCTCAATGCTCATGCTCAGTACCCTCTGTGAATGCTGATATCTCCACACTGGCAGAACATTGCAGATCCTGCAGTGATGTAACTGGAAGATACTCATGAAGGAATGACCATCTGCTTCAAACTAAATTATGAAGAGACAATATCAAAGCTTTAACAAAAAGACGTGGTAAAAATTAAAGGCTATTTTAATATCTTGATCAAACCACATAAGCTTGAGAGACATAATTACTCTTGACCGAGCTGCTTTTACCTTTTCCAGTTATTTTCTTTCCTTGAATTCCTGCATAATAGTATCATGACTTTGTTCAGGGCAATTGCAGGACCCTTGTAATCTGACAAGGCAGGCAGCTGAGACAAATGTTTAAAACCTTTAAAAAAAGTTTTACAAAGAAGCACAGTGAGCCTTTGAACACGCACTGGGTTCAAAAAGCACCCATTGACACATCCCATGTCATTTCAAGACCTTTATTTCACCACTTAAATACAGGGTGCCGTGCACACCTTTGGGGCTGATAGCTAAGATGAGGATTAAATGACAGATGAGAGGAAAAAAGCACCACTTCAGCTCTGAGCTAATTGCCTTGCTAAAGAACGCCGCGTTGAAGAAGTTAAACTCTTTTTTTTCGATGTGACGAGCGTTGTTGTTCATGCTTTGGAGGGATTGCTCACATCCGCAAAATTAAATGGATTCCCTGCAAATGCACGGCAACGGTAACATACTTTTAGAGTAAGAAATATATAATAAACAATAGTTTCATACACGATATAACTCCACAAGACCATTTTCATGTTTGCCTTCAGAGGAGCAACATCAGCGAAGAATTGTATTGGCTCTAGTTTATTCGCCTCCAGCTGGCAGATGTGCTGCCACGGGTTACATTCGAAGTGGTGTTTCAATTGCCAATTGTTGGACACCGTGCTGCATTTTGTTGTACGCACAGTAACTAATATAGATTTTATTTTCTGCTAGTAATTTTCCATGGAAATTTTCTTCGCCCATATTCTTTGTCACAAAGCACAGAAGTGTATCAATATCAATCAATGAATGCAAGTAAACGGACCGGTGGACTGGAGGCCAGGTAGTGCCCAAAATCACTGTACAGCTTTGGATAGTTTGCTGCTTAGTTTCTGAGAAACATAAAGGTTCAAATTATGTAATGGTCTGCATTTAAGATAAGATAAGATAAGATAATCCTTTATTAGTCCCACAAGTGGGAAATTCACTTTGCCACGGCAGAAAGTGGACAGTACAAAAGAGCAGCAAAATTGAAAAATTAAATTAAGACACCATACAAACTGAATATAATAAATAAAAACAGAATAAAAAGCCTATACCAGAAATGAGAAAAAGCAACTGAATAAGACGAAGGGTATCAGCCTGAATAAATATAAATATGGATGGAATAAATGTAAATATGGATGGGAGTAATATGTAGGATGAGCAGTAACATTTACATGAGCATTTACAATCCCTTTTCCTCCCCGGGGACAATGACAGCATGCTAACCTATGGATGCGCTTATATTATCTGAAACTATACCTTCTGAATCCCTGCAAGAGGTGTTTGAAGCCGTTGAAAAAACAGGCCAAGTTTACCCGAGGCTCGACTCTTTTTATTTCTCAATAGCCCTGGCATCAGAGCAAAGTTTTAAATACTCGGGGCTAAGCTTAAAATACTCAGGGCTAGACTTAAAATACTCAGAGCTAGGCTTAAAATACTCAGGGCTAGGCTTAAAATACTCAGGGCTAAGCTTAAAAAACTAATGACCTCCATGCCCTGTACTACAGCCATATCTTTTCTGTGTAATCATAGCAACTGAAAAAAAATCTTTGCTGGTTATATTTTCTAGACAAAAGGATACCTTATGAGTGTAAGTACTCAGCCCCCTGACCCCAGTGTTTATTGTCTCATGCTCCAAAGTAAATACCATGTGGATTCACTGGATTCAAAGCAAGCCAAATCAAACAGGGCTACTTCCTTATGAATGGAAAATGGGGATGAAATATTTTCCCCCTTTTGAAATAAAATACTTCAAGAAGTAGGACTATTTTCAAAAGAGTCACTCTTAAAACCTATCGGTTTTGTACATACCTGCAAAATAGCCCACTGAATCACCCATGCAACCATCTCCCTAACACCCTCTAGAAAGGTTTGATCAGGTTTGAATCCTCATATAGAAAAACACCCTGGGGCACCGCTAGAGATTCCGGACCCCAGGAAAGCTGATCATGTTGGGCCCCCACCCAGACCAATCCAAATACGTGACCCAGGGGGCCTTGGAATCACCCTAGCGGCAACATTGACCTTGAACAGCAGGTATAACACACCAGGTATTTGTTGGAGGGGGGGGACACCTTTTTAAGGCCACATTTTATTTGCATTGTTCAAGCGTACCTGTATACCTGTGTTTTCTTTTAGTCTCTTTTAATAAATTTCAATTAGTTTCTTTTAATAAGACTACTAAAATGTCATTATACATATTATACATCTGCTACTTGAACCTACAAAAAACTCCCAGATATATAGAGTATTATACGATTTCATCTGACACATGAACAGAACATAAGCTGTTTATTTTTTTTCGCATGGCAGCCAAATAAACTTTTGTGTCACTTCAGAATCCCTTAAAGAATTCACCACGCCAGCATCAACACCGAAAGCAACTACACACATCTGGAATGCTGATCTGCGGAACCTTTGAAAAGCATCCTCCCTCTACAGAACCCTTTCTCTTTTTTTTGTCAGAAATCTCCATCTTCAGTGGGTTGTCGTTTGAAATGTTATCCAGATACTGTCTTTTGAAAGAGATTCCGAAGAGGTCTGAGGATATGATGGAAAGTCTATTCAGCTGGCGGTGTTTAAAAACAGAAAACACGTCTGTTCCAGGTTCTTTCTAAGGATGCTGCCCAGCGGAAGAGCCCCGTTTTCCACTGCTGACTCTTTGACTCTTTCCCTAACCAATCGTTTTGTTGGCCGCAGTTTTCTTTCCACCTCAGTAAAAAAAAAAAAAACATAACCGCTGTGCATGTCCCGTATGACAGATGCGAGAATAATGAGCTCCTTCGTCTCAATTTTTACTCAAAGTGACACCACATTCGAGTTTGGCCAGCTAAATTCGTTTATAGTGTGCTGCTGTAAAGTAAGGCTAATGCTTTGTCCATTTATCTATCAATACAATTGATTAGTGCGTATGCATATGCTGTCAGCTGTTCATAAAAACGCTCCTTGACAAACTGTGACAAGTCATTGGCTTAACTTTACTTCAGCAGATCTAAGATCCACTGAATTGCAGTTGCAGTGCCGCTTCACTTACAATACGACCGATCATCAAGATCATGCACTCCATGTTTTTTATACCCGCAAAGTAATGTAAATACTAATGTACTTTGTGTATCCTTTTCAATATTGATATAAAATACCTTTGCAACATATAAATACATCTCAGTCGATTTGTGTGAGCGAGAGATTAGTGTAACATCTGGGGTAAGAATGCTTTGAAATAAATAGATCCCTAAATCACAACAAACCAACACATTTCTCACCTCGTGACACGTATGCGCGGCTTTATCTCTTAATCTCGTTACTCTTGTTTTATTAACCAAACGGTTAATATTTGCTTTCCAGCACAGCTGCTGGGGGATGTTATTGTCTTATTAACGCTAAACAAGGCGGCACACAGCCACCGCTTGTCCTGTTTAGAAGAATCGTAGTAATATTGGCAAATGTATCTTTATAGGAAAAACTTAAGATATTTTTTTATTTCTTGTGAACATGCAGAAACAAATAGTCTGGTTTATTAAGACTGTCCATTCATTGGGCTCAACAATACAAGTACTTCTGCGGAAACAAAACGGGGAGCCACTTAATACAGTTAGAAAGGGCTATACTTCAGAATTGCTGTATCATTTACAAAAATGAACACTCGTCAGCATCATCAACAGAATAAACGCATAATGTGCACTAGTCTATAGATATAAATTCTGAATTATGGTGCTATTTTAACAATGCACTCTCACTTGGATGCACTGCAGGAGGAAGAAATCCTTACCTGGGTCATGGAAGGGGACCAAGGCGAAGTTGTACAGAGTTTTTTTCGGTCTGTTAAGCGACGTCTCCAGAATCTTAGATGCTCCCTCTATTACTTGCACCAGATCGTCGTACATGGAACCGGTGACATCAAAGACGAAGGCCAAGGTTGAAGCTCCTTCAGGGATGTCCTCCTTTGTCCACCCGTCGTTGGACTCCTGGGCAGCTGACAAGACAAGGAGCAACACCAGCGTACACAAACGCAAGGGTACACTGCCCATTTTCTGGCCACTGATCTGGGGTATGTGCCCGCTTATCTAAAATGGCTCTCCGCTTTTTAATCTCAAGAGATGCGTCGAGCCAACGAGAAAGACATTTGGTTTAAAAGAAGAGAGCAAAACCCTCGCAAAGAAAAAGCCCACTGGTTCGGAGCAGAGATGCTGTCCCTGCGCCTCCGTGTCTCTTTGCTTCTACCCGAAGTTAGAAGGAGGTACCACCCGAGGTGTTACAGCACCGGCCCTCGACTCAGCGAAGAAAGCAAATTGATCCCTTCAACAGAGTCTCTGTTCTCTGATTGGAGCAGGACGATAAGTTGTAAGACGTGATGCATTTGTACGGAAACTACCCAAGTATCATTCAAAAATAACGAAAACGTTGTAACACACAATGTAAACTTGTCCTAATAATATGCCGGAGAGAAAAAAAATAACTAAAAAAATTACAAATTTTGTGGTATATTTAATAATTGTGTTTGTAACAAACACTGCATTTTTTAAATTAATATAATTATAATTACTACAGGGGAGGATCCAATCGTAAATTATCTAATATATTCACGTGTCATTGTTCCCAAATAACGCTATACATGATACTACGTATGAACCAAAAATAATAATGAATAAATAACATGAATAAATCATACTCTTCCTACCCAGTAACGATACTAAAGTTGTACTATTTGGGCTTAACTTGAATAGGCTGGCTCCCTTACTCGCTTCACATTGCTGATACACTATCGCCCTCTACCGTTCACACGAGAACATTTAAATTAAACATTTATTTTTACACTTAGTGACAGAGACATATTCTCGGCGTCATTAATTTGAGAGCGATTTTGCTGTTTGTATTATGCGATTTATTGTAAAATAAAAACGTATGGATGTATAATGAAAAGGTTCAAATTAAAGATCTTGTTCAATAAAACCTTAGTTTTTTTAATAACCATTTTTAAGTATGTACTATTAAGGGATCTGGACAGGTATTCCCTGGGTAGTTTTGAAACTATCTTCAAAAAACTTAATTAAAGGCACAGGGGCCATTGAGCTAATTAGAGCTGCAAGCCTTTAGAAAGGTGTTATGGAGATGTTTCTCACAGCAGTAAAAAAGTGAGCGTCATAAAGACGTTATCTTATATGCTAAACATGCACTGTTAACTTTACTGTTTCCCGCCTTAATTAGGACAGTCAATGATCTTACAGCTACAACTAAGCCATAAAATATGATGATTAAAAACATGCTTTCAGAATAATTAAGGACCCCCGAATGGACACATCGTTCTGTTATTTTCCCCAACTTTGTTAATTTTTCAGCGCACAAGTGTTCATTTTTCATATGCAAAAATCTGTGTAAATGATATGAGTAGAAAACCTAAAAAAAAGCTTGATTGCAAGCAACGAGTCTTGAAAACAAATCCATCCAAGCGTCCGTGGTACCAAACACCCCAGGCAGCACTGCTAAGATATTTCTGGCAGCTGATTCATGTATGAGCATGTTAGTCCTATGAATAGCTTTCAATAGTGCCAGGAAAGAGTGAGTTTCCCAATGCAAAAAAAAAAATGTTTTCGGCTTTCCTCTGTGGCTCATTAATTCTCAATATATACTCGCCCATCTAATTGTAAATATTTTATCTTTGATTTCTGAGCAGGCTCTGTATAAAATTTAGTTTGGCGTATGACTAAAAAATGGAAATAAGAAAAACACTTTGTGATTCTTTAATGAATTGTAATATACACCTTTTAACTATGAACAGCCACATTTAAATAATTACGGAACAACAGTTCTAAAAGACCTAACAAATGATGCACTGCGTTGATTTAAAATCTAGTTTAAAGCCTCACACGGAATTATTTTTAATGTTTCTTAAAACACTCAAGTCAACATTTCTACGAAACAAAACAAATTCGAGAGGTTCTGATCCTTTGTTCTCTTGTATTTCGTTAAGAATTATGGGTGACAATATTTTGCATATAAAAACAGTCAGCTGGATGCAGAACGCAAAGAGGGGCGCCATAGCAACGCAAATATATGCACGAAGAAAATATAACAGTAGAAAGCAAATGTTAGCATGAAACAAATTGAAATCCCGGATATTTCAGGCATGTAGGTCTTGGTCACCCTATACAGTCAGAAAAATACATTTGAGGGCACTATTGTTACTGTAGCTGTACCATCAAGGGTCTGCGAATTATACCCTAGCTGTAGGTACAGATATGGACTCTGAGGAACCCTTAATTTTGTACCATTGAGGTACATTAATGTAGTTTGTACCTTGTGGTACAAAACTGTACCTGAGCTGTACTCATTGTTTTGACAGTGTACCTTAAGGGAATTTAACAGCAAATTCGGATGTGTGTGACATTTTAATAATGCGGTACCTATTCTTTTAATAATATATTTCTTGCAGTGTTAGTTATGTTTGTAGATGTTGTTTTGCTTTGTGATTCGAAAGGAACAAGAACTGCAGAGTTTCAGTTGCACCTACCAGCTGATGCCAGACGTGGGCGTCGTATTACAGTCAGTTTGCTGTTAAAGTTAAATTGCAAGTGATATTTGAGAATTTAGGAATGAATGAATTTGAGTGACACAAATTTAAATAGTACTAATACTTAATTAATTATCATTATAGTATCAAAATACAGACGAGAAATCTAGATTTCGACCTACCCATATAGGTTTCATTAAAGTACCTGACTCGTTGCCTGGGGGTACATCGACCAAATTTACAAATTAGATTAATTGTGAAACTATAGTCTTACAATTAATGGGGGATTCTTTTACTCACGTCTGACAGATGTTGAGTTACAGCGCTTTGTGTATCTCTAATGGTAGGTGTTGCCTATTATATATTAATTTAAGCATCTTAAAATACTTTACATGAACAAATGTATATGCTTGTGCTAATTGGACGCTTTAACTAATTTACAAATTATAATTGTTTTCCTTGATGCTACTTTTTTTTAGGGATGGTGTTCCACTAACTGGGGTTGTCCAACTCGTCCAACTTTCTGTCCAACTTTGTGTCCGACTTGTTTTTCATTTCTAGGCTGCTAATCCAAACCAGACACGCTTACTGAATTTAATGCACACCTGTTTCTACCACGCTGCTTTTCCTGCTTTCCCACCGGTTGTGTTCACACAGCCTCAGCTCATTTTCTTGGAAACACCTTTTCCCAATGAACCTGCTTTTTCCCGTCCCCGTTCAGGCTATTTTATTGCCGCGTCGGCAGGTACCAAACCGGTTAGATTCTTCGAGTTTTTTTCCATTGCATGTGTATGCATTGCTTAATAAATAAATAATAATATACGGATTGTTGGATGATTATGTCAGCTTTGTTTCTTCGCAACTGGCGGAGTACATTCACACCTTATACGACAAACCAGTTTTGCGGAACCAAACCATATATGAATGAAAGGAATTTCCAGTTGGATTAAACCATTTCAATAATTTGCCTTTCGTTTAACTCTTTGTGGGTAGCCCCGTGACTCGAACTTGTGTATATATATATTTATAAAATGCCGAAAGTTTTTGTCTTTAGGGTTATGCCCATAGAAATGAGAGTCTTCACAATGATAGGAATATATGAACTATGCGTGGGTGTGTTCAGTGCTTGAAGTGGGTCGGAACGCAGCGGGACGCAGTTCCGGAACTTCTGTGTCCTAAAGACTTGATTTTTTTTTTTCATCGCACAAATGTCAAATGTCGGAAAATTAGAGTTCCTGCATTTATTTTTTCCCAGTTCAAGCACTGGGTGTGTGTGTAGGTGTGCGTGTGTGTGTGATGTACTGCATATATTACATTGTGAGGAGCAAATGTTGGTTATTTTGGTGTCGTAGAAATCATTTTCACTCCATAAGGGCAAACTCAATTTTATAAAAATCCTTCACTGCAATTAAAAAGTCTTGTATTTTGTTTGGTTACCTATGGTTAAGGTTAGGGCTGGTGGGGGTTAATTGCCTTCTCCTTAACCCCAACCCTGCTACTGTACACCACAGAGTGACTTTCTGCAATGTAAACAAGCCAACGACATGATTCAGCTTCTTTAGTATAAAACAGTCTCACTAGGACAGTGGGTGTGATCGTCTTTGTTTTTTCGCACTACCGCCATTGGTCTGGCTTTGTTTGATGACATCAGTATTGGAGACAAGGGCTTTAGACCACAAAAAGGCACGAGACCATGACGTTCTGTGAAGACAACAGCATTATATCCCTTCTGATGGCTCTCAATGTCCTTTAAGCCCTGAATTATGAACATTCTGTCCTCTGCAAAGCCTTTTTCATTGCTCCTGAAATGCTGAACCTCATCTAATTTGCTCTAGAAGTTTATAGGCTAGTTTTATGTCAATATTGGCATTTTATGAAGTTTTATCAATTTTGGTAGCATCTTCCAAAAAGAACAAATGCAAGTCTGGTACAACCCTTATTTTTGTGTTATTATTATTATTATTATTATTATTATTATTATTATTATTATTATTATACTTCTACTACTACTACTACCAAGAATACTTCTGATAATAAATCATCATTATCATCATAATCATATTTTACATTTATATCTTTGAGAAAGCAGGACCAGCCAGACCCTGGAGCAAATTTATTTTAGCATGTGTACAAGCGTGAGCTCAAGTGCATAGGAATCAGTCACTTTTCACATAGGCACAGTCCATCCTTCAGAGCCGCACACCGCCCCTGACCGCCCCTGACCGCCCCTGACCACCCCTGACCGCCCCTGACCGCCCTGGTTCCTTGAAAGCATACCTGGGTGCACACTTACAGGCCTGCCACACTTACAGGCCTGCCACATTACAGGCCTGCCACATTACAGGCCTGCCACACTTACAGGCCTGCCACATTACAGGCCTGCCACATTACAGGCCTGCCACACTTACAGGTCTGCCACATTACAGGCCTGCCACACTTACAGGCCTGCCACATTAAGGACACACCAGGATTCACATTGTCTTTGCTACTGAGAGGGCTTGCAAGTAAATCATTGCATAAATCGTTACAGAGGAAAAAGCAGAAATATTTTGATGGTGTGAATTGTCAGCATGGTTGTAGGTCACAATTCACACCCTAATATGTCCTCATGTTCTGCAATAATTGCAGGCTTTAAGTTCCATGGAAGAGCGTATCTTTGGAACCATAAAGCAAAAACAGAGCATTTCAGAGCACTGATGTGAAATCATAGTTGTGGTAGGAAATCATATCACCTAGGGAAAACATCCAACTTGGGGAAAGGCTGTACAAACTGCGCACACTCACAAGCCAGGAAGTAAGAGACAGCAGGCATATCAACCGGTCCATTCAGACAGCAGGCATATCAACCGGTCCATTCAGACAGCAGGCATATCAACCGGTCCATTCAGACAGCAGGCATATCAAC
>JABFDZ020000037.1:15070435-15100499 GCA_019775955.2 Pollimyrus isidori
CGATCCATTCAGACAGCAGGCATATCAACCGGTCCATTCAGACAGCAGGCATATCAACCGGTCCATTCAGACAGCAGTTCCTCTAATTATGTAAAATTACAATTTTTAGTAAGTCAGTCTGGACTTTGCATTTAAAATGGCCAGTGCATAATAATACAAATTTTATGCAAGAACTTTACAATAAGGTATTACTTAGTATGGTAGTAAATTGTCTTGCCTGACGCGAGATGCTTTAATATCCTCTAGAGGGCAGCGGTTGTTACTTTGGCTATGCTACAAATGAGATCATTTTTAAATACAGAGCTGGGGATTAAACTCAGAAGTCAGCCTTGTAGTTATTAGCACTAAACTTACTACTTTGTTATGAAGTTACAATTCTGTTTCTTCATTGTGACTTCAAATGAAGTGCATAGAATTAGCAAACATAACATTGGGCTTCTGATATATAATATTTAACTGGAGATCCGTAAGGTTGGCATCTCATCATTATGAGGCCTTGTGTACTGATTACTGATTATCTTCAATTGCTGTATCCAGCCTTTTATCGCTATATTCACAACTCGCCGAATATCTGTCACTGATTTGTATGTACAGCTACATCCAACATACCATCCTCACCTTGGAAAAAAAATACTCTATGTAGATGGAACCTCCTGAAATCTGGATAATTATGCAGTCAGCAACAAACAAAGATTTCTTACCATATGGGAAAAAAAACTAAACGTGATGTTATGATTGCATTAGTCTCTCGAAACTTTGACTCCCTTACAGGAATTGCTTTGGTGTATTGATAACTTGGGGCATTAGTTTATGGAGAGGGCTCATAAGGTTCTACGTACCACTGCATCTCATTGGGACTGAGCTCAGGACTTTTCATCCATTCAGTTGTAGATTTGCAGGTTATCTTGGTATCTATCCAGTCACATGCCTCGGTTCTGGTCACTCTTTAGCTCCCGGACAGAAGGCCTCACATTCGCCTCTAGAATGTGCTCTTTGCTATAAATAAGGGTCCAACTCTCTTATTGTAAAGTGTCCAGGTCCCCTGGCTGCCAAACAAGCATAAGTCATTAGCCCTCCACCAGAATGCTTGATGGTTGGTATGAGCTGCTTGTGATCTTCACCAAACATTGTGTATGATAACCAAGCATCTTTATTTTTGTGTTGTCTGTCCAAAGGACTCTGTCCCCAAACAAGGATTAGACAATTTTTAAATTATTTACTGATATATTAACACATCACTGTATATACACACTCTATGGGCAAAAGTATTAGGACACACCTCTCAGTCAGTAAATTCAGGTGTTTAATTCAGACCCATTGCCACAGGTGTAGAAAATCAAGCACCTGGTCATACAGTCAGTGTTCACATACATTGTGAAATAATGGGTCCTTTTGAAGAAGTCAGTAATTTCAAGCATGGGACTGTCATAGTTCTAAAAATTGTATCCTTGCTAGATATTCTACAGTCAATTGCAAATGGTGTTACTGCAAAGTGAAAGCATTTAGGAACAATAAAAACTCAGCCATGGAGTGGCAGACCATGTAAACAGAGCGGGGTCGTTGAGTACTGACATGCATAGGGTGTAAAAGTCACCAACGCTCTGTTGACTCGATAACTGAGTTCCAAATTTCTTCTGGCATTAACTCCAGCACAAACACTGCGCACTGGGAGCTTCATGGAATGGGCTTCCGTGGCTGAGCAGCTGCATGCAAGCCTCACATCCCCAAACACAATGGTAAGCATCAGATGGAGTCCTGGACTCTGGAGAAGTGGAAACATGTTCTGTGGAGTGATGAATCACACTTCTCTGTCTGGCCGTCTGATGAATGAGTCAGGATGGATGCCAGGAGAACATTACCTGCCTGGCTGCATTGTGTCAGCTGTAAAGTTTGGTGGAGGAGGGATAATGGTATGAGGTTGTTTCTCAGACATTGGAAAAGGTCCCTTAGTTCCAGTGAAGAAAACTCTAAATGCCTTAGCATTCCAAGACATTGGAAGTTTCAGTTCCAGCGTGACAGTGCCCCAGTGCACAAAGCAGGGTCCATAAAGACATGGTTGGGTGAGATTGGTGTTGAACAAAGGTGGGCTGTGTGTTTGCAGGTTTTTGGGGTAACCTGTAGGTCAACTGTTCAAACCCATGTATGAGGACACTTCAGCCAATCAGTCCTCTAATTAGTGACCTAATTAGGGAGTTGCAGCAAAAACCTGCATATACAACGGCCCTTTGCAGATAAAATTGCCCACCCCTGGTGTAGAAGAACTTGACTGGCCTGCACAGAACCCTGAGACATGTGCGCATGTACACACACACACACACAGGTTTGTAATTATATCTTTGTGGGGACTCTCCATTCATTTCTATGGGGAAAACTCTAATCCCAACATGATGACCATAACCCCTACCCAGTACTAACCTTAACCATAAGATGGCAAATAAAATACTTTTGGCATTTTTAGTTTTTTAATTGTATTCATGGATTTTTGTAGGGACCTGAGAAATTGTCCCCACAACATTAAAATAGTAGGTTTTTATCAAATTGTATGGAACATTTATTCCCCACAATGTGATATATAAATCACACACACACACACACACACACACACACCCTATGGACATGTTATATACTATTGGATCTGTTACTTTGGTTGCACCCCTATAGGAACTTTAAATTTATCAAACCATCCATTTATCTTCTAAAGACATATCCTTTACATAACGCATGTATCATACTATATAAACACATTTTTTTTAGTGTAAAAGGCAAAAGAGACACTCGACATACAGCTGTGGGTTTAAGGAAGGAAGGCAGAGTGGATGAAGTATCAGCCTTTACCTTTGCAGTGAAATCAGAGTACAAAGCTTATTGCCATGCTCACTCAAGCAGCTACCCTCTCTTAAAGCGACAGGCCAAAATGCTGATTCAAAGCGACTCGCAAAGAACCACTCTTTCTGTGGAAACAAAGGCAGAAACTGAAAACACTATCCATTGCCCATCTGTAGACAGATCCCAGGTGTTTATGGGTGGATAACATGGCTTCCTGTACAGCCATAATCCACTAAACAGTGTTTGTATTCTCTTACATGACTGAAGGGAAGCAGCCTCCTGTTCTGCAAGACCCCATGAGGCTTCTGGGTTTGCACTAATGCAGATATACAGCCCCCTCCGCAGTTATTGGCACCCCTTGTAAAGATTTGTGTAAAAGGTTAGAAAAAATCCACCTTGTGTAGAAGCTGCTTTATCTTACACTGAAAAATTGAGAAAAATCTAACCTGTCATTAATATAAATTTATTCCAAAAACAATCCTTCATCAAGAAATAATTATCTTTAACAAAAACACATGTGCCATTAGTCATCCATCAACATGGAGAAGAGAACATACAAATCAAATGAGGGAGAAGTGTGTTGACCTTTCTAAGTCAGGGAATGGGTATTGAAAATAGCTGCTTTTCTAAAAATGCCCATTTCTACTGTTTTACTGGAAGGACCCAAGTTATTTTTTTCCCCAAGGATGACTGTTGGTGAATTGCATGAACAAGTAAAATCTTGGGGTTACCACGTCTCTGAAGAAGCTATCAGACACCCCCTTCATGCTAACAGATTATTTGGAAGGTTTGCCAGAAAAAGCTTTTTTTTGTCAGTCAAACCACAAACATAAGCACCTGGAGTTTGTGACACATTACTGCAACTTTGACTGGAAGCAAATTCAACGGTCTGATGAAACGAAAATGAAGCTTCTTGGCAATAAACCCAAAGTGGGCTTGGTGTAAAAAGAAGGATGGTTATAATGAAATGAACCTTATCCCAAATGTAAAATATGGTGGAGGTTCTGAGATGTTGTGGGGCTGTTTTCCCTCCAAATACCCCAGAAACCTTGTTAGGGTACATGCCGTTATGGACTCCATGAAATACCAGGATAATTTAAGTCTAAATTTGGCTGCCGCTGCCAGGAAACTAAGACTGGGCCTTCATTAAATCTTCCAGCAAGACTGTTACCCTAAACATGTGTCCAAATCAAAACAAAAATGGCTAGCTGACCGCAGAATCAGGCTTCTGCCATGGCCATCTCAGTCCCCTGAGCTGAACCCCATTGAACACCTGTGGGCTGAGCTGAAGAGGAGATCGCATAAGAGAGGGTCCAAGACCCTTAGTGATCTGGAGAAATTCTGTAAAGAGTTAAGGACTATTTTACCCTGTGGCTTCTTTAATATTGAGCTATTTTAAATTAGAACGGTATCCGTTTTGTGATTTTATATGCATATCCATTTAAATTATTTTGCACTTAAACTGAACAAGCAATTCAGTGACATGTTCTTATTTTGGTATTTGTTGGTATTCGTAAAAGATCTCCTCTGAGAGAGTGGATCGATCAATTAAAGAGGTCCGTTTCAAACAGACAAAACTGAAAGACAAAAGACCATAAAGCCTCCACAAACTCAGTTTAATTATTCTACACCCACATAAACTCATTTGAGAATAACTTGATGAACACTGTTCCCCACATGTAGCCCGTCTCATACATTCTGACAACATGACACAGACAAATAGCTCTTGGGAATAATCTTCTCATATTTCCTTTGTTTCCATGCTATTTTGTTTTATATCCAGTCGAATGGTTTCAATCAAAAACCAGCTGGCGTCTTTTTAATCGTAGGGTATGGGTTTTCATTGTGAGAGGAATCTGGGGGGATGAGTTTAATATGTCTTTTTATGGCCCTTGTCTGAGTGTGATAAGGTGACATCATTTAATTGAACACATGAGCTAAAAGCAGTCCAAATCCATCGTATGCAGTAACAAGGCCAAAAGCTCCGCAGAAAGAGTGTGTGACTGTTTGGTGGAAGGGGACAATATTGATTCTGCCTGTGTGGCACCGTGAATAAGCCCATGTAGAGCCATTATTCACTTCATTTTAATTTGATCCTGTAATACATTGATCAGTCCAAAATTGAAAAAAATATATAAATTCTTGCCAAGAGGGCGAGCGGGAATCGCAGAGGAATCCGCACGGCGTCTGTGTGAACGGGACATGGACCATGAATTGGTCAGCAAAAAAAAAAACCACGTAACCCCAAGATGAGGAAACAAGGCCCAGTGCAGACCGAAGTCCAGCCGGAGGTGTAACTCTGCTAGGGTCGGTCAGTGGGTCACGGGCTGGGAAAGGGCAGGAGAGCAGCAGACCTGGCCGCCCTGTTGCTTGCCTTTAGGTATCCTGCAATACAAAACGTCCGCAGAAGCTAATCAGCGTGAATTGCTTTCTTATATATATATTTTGCAAGACTAACAGTTTCGAAAGGTTACAGAGTGGAAAATTACTCAATCTTCTTATAATCCCTACTTAAAATATTTCATTATTGACTTATGGTAGAAAATGTAAAACTGGACATTGCCTGGACATTCGGTGATACAAAGACGATGTAAACTTCCATACAAAAGAATAAGCCATACAGTGTCATGCGGGGGACCTTCTGGACGTTCAGAACACAGTGACAGTAACGGCTGTTTCCTGTGTAAGATTAATGTGGGAAGAGCGGTAGCTTCAATAACATGACTTTTCTTGCTTGGATCACATGATTGACTTTGAGAGATTACAGACTGAGCAAATCAGAAGCAGCATGAATGTAAAAACAGGCTTTCTTGTTCATGGGAGCGAGACTGATGAACATCTACATCTAGGTGAAATACATGTTTGATCACGCTGTGTGCCCTTGTAGATAAGTACATTTGAGTTGGAGCTGTTCTTCAGATAACAAGAAGACAAAGTGCAAAAATTCTTTATCAGTCGAGAATAATGAATTTCACATTTTTAAATCTTTGCTGCTTCAACAGAAATATATCTATTGGACTGTAAAGGGAACATAATGTACAGGCTTGAGGCATAAGAACACCAGCTGTTATCTTTCATATGCAAATGTAGCATTATTAATATATTTATTGATTACAGTATTATTCTGTGCCTTAGTCAATAGTTCCACATTGTTCAATGGACAAATTTGTGCATGTAATTATGCTAATCCAGGGCTGTGGATAGGATAGGATAGGATAGGATAGAGTGTGGCTCTGCGTCTGTCAGTGGGAACCACATGACCAGCAGACTGAGGCTGCACTTAGGTGCCTCAGCAAGCCCTTTAACCCCCAGCTCCAGGGCTGCTGCTTGCTGGGACCCCAAAGCTTGATCTTATCTGTGTGTCTCATGGAGAGCAATATGGGGTAAGCAAAAAAAGACGTTGCCCATGGGGATGAATAAAGTATCTCCATTCTAAATGGGCAGCTTATTTTTAATAATACTAAATGCCAGCAGAAGTACAGACATCATGTTGATTATTCATGGTCATTAAGAATCTTGGTAGCTGGTGCAAATTACCTCAGTGCGGTGATTTAAATGGTTACAGGTAACATTAAGTGAAATTGGAAACAACGTAATATAATGACATAAATGGGTACAGCTAACATAAAGTGAAATTGGAAACAATGTTATATAATGACATAAATGGTTACGGCACACATTCCGGTATTTTCTTCGTAAGACCTGAAAATCCTCCCTTTCTTACCATCCGTGTAGTGATGTGCCTATTAAAGGAATGAATTTTTGGGTGGTACCAGTTTCATTCTTCAACAGATGGTTTTCTTTCTCTTCAATGCTTCGTTCTCCTCCACAATGCAAGGAGTTATTTTTCTGCATCCTTTGTTGGCATTCTTGGTGTTGTTACTTTTTGTTTGTTTTGTTTTACATCCTCAGTGTACCAGTGTTCATTATTTTAGTTCAAGTGTATCTCAAAAGGTATTAGTGCTTGTTCTGGTCTGGTGGGTATTTCACGAGGCCTGATTTCTTCGCCCACTCAAATGTAGCTAAGGCTACTGTAAATGTGACTAGTTATCCAGCTAAGCAAGAAATCCTGCTTTGTGAAATACCACCTACCGGTTACATTCTTTTGTTTCTGTCTATTACATAACATTATTAACAACAAGAGGATGGATTCATTGTCTCATTTTCCTATTTCCTTTATGTTACCCCTAACCTCCCTCAAAAGATGGTCATAAGACTGCCTGATTATCACACCTGAAATAAAGTCTCAAACCTTAAATATTAATACAAGATTTTAGGAAATTGATGTGTAGGTGTGTATGCCTGTGAAACACACCCTGGCCAGTGATGTGAATGGGAGAATAAAATGCTGCTTTGCCCACAGCTGTTACATTTTAAAGTCAACTGATATGTGGAGAGTTATATACAAAGGGCAAATATTTTGTTAAATATGATACATACACTGCCTGGCCAAAAAAAATAGTCACCATTTGAATTTATATCGGCAAGTAATAAGTATGAAATATTTAAGTGTGTGACTTTTTTGCCAGACACTGTACAGTGGCCTGTTAAGTACAAGATTATTCTGGAATGAACGTGTGTCTACTCTTATCAGTAAACTAATTATGAAATATATATGCTGTATTTAGTTTTGTAACACGACCTTATGATGAAATGTAGGCCTATATCAGATGCCATGCACAGTACTGCTACATTGCCATTAAATAAACCCATGACATTTGGTGTATAGTTATGGTAGCAGTGAATAACACGGATCTTGTGTGTCCATAGCACCGACAGTGAGCATTTAATCTAATTACGATTTGCACATTTTAGGCATACGTTATTCCGTCCCTATAGACAAAGAGGCTGAGGCTGACGTCAGTCTCGTGTTTCCGTGCCTGACGCAAAACACGAAAGATTAAGAAACAGATCGTAGATAACGCTTGGGATTACCTTAATGGATGCTTTCATTCTCAATTTACTATGTGGAAAAAAAATTAAAATGTATCAAAACAGTATTTGTATGATATTGAAATGCTTTCTGCGATTTTGATAGAAGTTCATTATCAGTCAACAACATTAATAATGTCTGCTTCTTTCAGAGTCTGTAAAACCTTCTTAATATTATTTTATTATAATAATAAATTATTAGATTGAGAATTTTTGTAGCAATTTGGGTGAAATTGTCCACATCATCGTACGTTTATAGAAAATCATTCCGACATGCCTACATTTAGGATAAAGATGAGTACTAAAATAATGGCTTTGTAATCTAATACTGGAGTTGATTTGTAGGTTATGGTTAAGCACATTACCCGGACCAAAAGAAGAGAACAGGTCTGCGTGTCCGGATGGACATTTCCTGCCGTAATCAATCTGAGATGATGCCAGGGCTTTGCACGGTTTTACATTCGCCCCGCCCCATGCTCATACACCCATTCATCTTATCGCCCCGCCCACTCTCCTCGCCCAGCCCGTCTTTACTACCTCCGCCCTTTTTTACATTCGCCCTGCCCCATGCATACACACGCACATTCATGTTTGGTCCAGCTCACCGCTGCTTCCTTGGGCAGGCGGGGTGTATGATGATGCAGGCAGCCATGTGGCGCGTCCCTTCGCTTTGAAAAGACCACGCCGCCTCTTCTCACGGTGCAGACACCTTGAAAGGGGAGAAGGTAGTTGGATCCGCAGAAGTGACTGCGCAGCCCAGTAAGGTTGTTTCGTGCCAGCTTTTTCTAGAACTGTCAACGTCCGGAGAAAATTGCATCCACGTGAAATATGCCGCCTGCCCTTTTCTGTCGTATGGAAAAGGTAAGTTAAATGAATGGGTGTATGTGCCAGTATTATTCGAAATTTACGCAGTTCTCCATTATAGTTCTAATTATTAGACGGAGTGGTATTGCTGTGTCACACATTACATTATTTTCTTCGTAAGACCTGAAAATCCTCCCTTTCTTACGATGGAGAGCCGCAGTGCGACCAATATAAGGGTCATATGTTAATATGCGTAGGTGCAGTAGTCGAGAGGAAAGAGCCGAAGACGTAGTTTTATTTCTAGATGTAGTGCGGGCACCTTTTATAAAAAGCAAGAGTTCATCTTGAGTGCTGTTGATGTCAGAGTAAAAGCCTGAATGTTATTTATCGTAATTATCTGGCAAACTGCCTCCTTTCTAGATGCATATTCCATGTCTAGCTAGATGATTTATATAGATGGCAACACATTGAAGCGATGTCCACCTGAATATCAGAGTGAATTTGTTATTAAAGCAGAAATTCTTAACACGTATATAGTCTAAGTATCTAATCATATGTAACCATCCTTATTTTGTCTAACTGCTCGGGAACATGTCAGTTTATGCTTCGGACTATTTTATTTGTTGGGTTTATCAAATCTAACGACTCGGATTTGCGAACCGTTTTTGACGGTGTAGTTGGAGACTGGCCGTCTGCTTATTTAAGATACGTGTGGTTTTTCATCTGCTGTGAATGATTTTGTATGGGACATAATTCTATCTGCGAGTGACCCCTTATATGAAACAGTTGCCCGGACCCGCGTGTCGGTTAACTGGCATTGAAAGAACTGTCGCGTCTTCCCTAACAATCTTGTTTCTCCATCGTTACACTAATGGTGGTTGATCAGATTAGAAAATCACTTTGGAGAGAGAGAAAGGTCTTGGTTAAACAGTGCCCCGCCGTTGCAAGGTGAACCTGGATCTGTCATCCGCATCCCATCTCCCACCCGCGCCTCCAGTCACTGTCTGATGAGGAAGTCCGCTTCCTTAAAATAAATCCTTTAAGACTGGCGATAAAACAGTAGATTGTTACATATTTAGACATATATCAAGAAGTTCCCCTCAAGTTATGGCTTACTTTGCCTAAGACCTTGCTTTAAGCAAATGTTGTGTGGCGATTATTTTTAGGAGACTCAAAGTATTAAAGATAAACCTGCGAATTTTATGATGAGATTTCCTTCCATCTTATGTTGCATAAAACCCTAAATTTAGATGCTAGCTGTCCTGCTAATATATTGCACTTGAAAATGTATAGTCGCCTATCAGTCACCAAGTTTTTATTTATTTATTTATTTATTTATTTAGTTTTCAATTCTGTTGCTTGTCTTGGGTGGAGTTTTATGTCTTAAAAACTGGTTCACCTGCTCAGCAAATGTTGACTTGGCGTAATTGCACAAGGTTTGTTCATTTCACACATTGGTACTTACCTTATAGCACAAGAATGAAAGAACAAGAATCCTAGGAATGAAATGGTGATGATGGTCTTTTAACGCTGCCTGTTTTGGATGATTGCTCAAAAGTGCCGAACATACGCCACCCCGTAACACACTCTGAACTACTAACATACTCCACGTGCAAGGCATGGATCAGCATGTGCATGTGTGAACCACATGACCAACAACTACAAACGCTTCCTGAAACCATTCTCACCAAGGGCAATAAAAGCCCCTGCTTTTGAATTGTTTCACAATTTGCTTCTTGATTGCATAAGTTTCTGCAGTTGTGTGTGTTTGGCTTTAATTCCAAACATGTCCAGCCCACTAAGGCATGGATCCAGCAATCCAGAACACTCCACAGAGGTCTTTAAAGTTTTTACTCACCTCTCTGTTTTGGTCCAGCTATTGACTTAAGGGCAGCGCTCTGTGATTCATTTGGCTGCAGTGCATGTTTCTGTATAACAGCTTTATGTCCTGGACCAGAATGTTTACTAGCCTGATCATGGGCGTAAATTTTATTTAACAGTAGGGGAGGGGGAGGGGGGACAATAAATATAAAATTAAGCAATTTTTGAAGGGAACACAAATAATACAGTCAAATTGTACTTGTAAAGATATGTCCCCACAGTGGAATAACTGTGCTTCTATCATTATTATTGTAGCATGGAGACTGCATCATTATGGTTATTTTTAAAGTTTTTCTCAGGTTCAATGACAAAGCAGATTTTTCTTCAAAACTATTTATTGCATTGTTTGTTATGTTGTTTACATCATTGTACAATAAAATGTAAGCTTTACTGTTATTGTGAATACAGGTAAACAATATGCTAATTGTGGCCACTAATGAGGCCTGTTCCCAAAAACTTCAACCATTGTCTTCTATATTGCCATGGTTGTGGTTCAATTTACTTCAGGAATGGGGGAAGTTGCGTAAGTACCTCTGTCATTCACCCCTCCTGGATCCAGCAGCGATGGGGAACCCCCCCCCTCCCCCCCACACTCTTCCTTCATGGCATTTGAAGGAATATTTTGTACCGGCAGCCCCAAGGCCGTCCACGGTGATTTAGGATAACTTGTGGCTTCGTGTATCTCATTATAGCAGAATGGAGTCTTTGAGAGTATGAGTACAGCACGTCTTTCAGTTGGGATTGGGCTTCTCATTGGTCTAACATTGTAGGAATTTGACAGGAATGTAATGGTTCCTCCTGAACCAGGGTGCTGCCTTATGAGAACTAGGATACCCACAGAAAAATCCCATCTGTGATGGACACATTCAGTGGACACACTCACTGTTTAATAAGATCTTTAACTTTATTTTTGTTTTTCCTTTGCAGGTTGTGATGCACGATCTCCGCAGAAAAAAATCCCCTCTATAACCAACGGGATCCTGTGCACCTAACTACACTTGATTCAGTCCTGGAAGTGTGTGTGTTGCACCCAGGCCTTAAGCTCTGTTCCTCCATCCACTTGTTTTACTCATCAGGAACATCTTGTGATTCATCTGTCGCAAGTGTACACTCTTCTTCTTTTGGTAAATGTAATTAATGAGTGTGGCGAATTGCTGAATGCACTCCGCGTGCCTAAATTAGTGAACCCTAAATTAATTCGACTGGTATTTCTATGAAGACTTGATCAATCAGCCAAAATTTAACCAAAATATGCTTGTTTTCGCTCTTTACTTAGGGCTTAGTACAAAAGGCTTACAAAAATGATCCCCAATGGATATTTGATATTTGAGGACAACAGCTTTCTTGATTCCACTGTGGCGAAGATGAATACGCTTCGGAAGAGCGGCCAATTCTGTGACGTAAGGCTGCAGGTATGACATCTCGTTAACCTATAACGATAGCTCTTTTTACAATGCTATTGATTTTTTGAAAAAACAAGAATGGTTCTTAGGGTATGTAGTGTTTTGGATATTCTGTGACAGTTTTAATGTACCCCAGAAGTATAATGTATTTGGACTAGTATTAGTTTTATGGGACTAGTAGAACATCCAAAACAACACACACACGCACACACACACACACATTTGTATTCATATCTTTGTGGGGATTGTCCATTCATTTCTATAACAGAAAGCCTAGCCCCAACAATGACAACCTTATCCCCTACCCAGCCCCAACCTTAGTGACCAAACAAAATATATGAATTTTTGGCATTTTTCAAATTTTTTGATTGCATTCATAGATTTTTATAAAATGGAGGTTGTGGGAATTGAAAAAGGACCAAGTGTCCCCATAATGTAATATATTTATAGGCACACCACTGCCTGTTTTGTCATTCTGCGGACAGGTCTGCGGTCGAGAGCTAACGGCGCACCGTGCCGTCGTGGCTTGCTGCAGCCCGTACTTGTTCGAGCTCTTCAGTAGCAGTACTGAACCCAGTGGGGTCGCTCACGTGACCTTTGAGGACCTGGAGCCTGAGGCGGTGGAGATTCTTCTCAATTACGCCTACACAGCCCAGTAAGCCTGACTGCAGGTGCCAAGAATCAGGCCCTGTTTTGGTCCCTCCTGTTAGTTGGGCTGTTTGTCGAGGTGGGTTAAGTGTGGACCTGTTCTCACCTTCTGCTCAGGCTGAAGGCTGAAGAGGAGCAGGTTAGAGATGTCTACTCTGCGGCCAAAAGGTTCAAGATGGAAAGGGTGAAACAGGTATGACTCATTTTCATCTCTAGCTGTCAAGTAATCCTTTAAATTATGCAGGCTTTGTAGTGCTTAATTCAGATATTTCAAATGTGCTTCATTAGTACTTGAAGACTAGTATTTTTTGAATGTGCTGTCTCTAATCGTGGGTGTTCAGCTGTAGGGTCACTTGCCATACTCTTTCAGATTTGTGGGAACTACCTGCTGTCAAAGATGGACTGCCGAAGTGCAATCTCCAATCGCATCTTTGCCAGCTGCATGGGAGACCGTCATCTCTTGAGCAAGATCGATGAGTACATCCAGGAACACCTGATGGAGATTTCAGATCAGGAGGACTTCCTCAAACTCCCCCGACTCAAGGTACTCCGACATCCAACACTGTTGGTGCAATATTCTGGAGTTGTGTGCTCCATGAGGCCTCCTGAGGAACCTTCTGTCCCGTGTGTCATAGCTGGAGGTCATGCTAGAAGACAACCAGAGCCTGCCCAGCAACGGTAAACTGTACTCCAAGCTGATCCGCTGGCTTCAGCACACCTTGCTAGAGAACGGGGAACAGCTGGAGAGTCTGATGGAAGAGGTCAGTACCGAGTCCGGTGGCCTGTTCCATCACTGTTGTGTGTGTTTGTGGGGACCTTATAGGTGGATTTCCAACGAGGCACTGCTCTGGTCTGGGATTGTTTTTTGTTTGTTCATTTTGAAGTTTTAGCCTAAAGAATGGCACCTACTGCACAATTTACAGACCTTTACATGCCACATTCCCTGTCGGGGTTTGTCCAGGTGAGCAGAAATGGGCCCTGTTCAGTCTCTGCTTTTCTGTTTGGACTCCAGCAGACTTCTGCTTGGCTGGAAAACTAGCAGCATTTTCATTTTTGTTTTTCCAAACCAATCCCTCTTCCAAATGACCACCACTTAATCTCCAGCAGCATCTCCATGCCTAATTAACAAAGCTGCTTTTGGTTCACAGGTGTGCTGTACGAGGGATTCATTCTAATGGCTCTTCCTCCTCGTTGATCTATCTTCCCATAGGTTTATTAACAGCAGCAGAATTTGCAAGACTGAAGAAAAGCAAGGCCGAATCCTCCAGGGTAATGAGTCCCATGAAAGCAGCCTCAGTTCTCGACCGCGGCACTGCCGTTCTCCGGTCTGTTATCAGGAAGGCGGGCGGAGACAGTAGTCAGTTAGCCTACTGCTGCGTATGTCCCTTACTGGCACGTTACCCCCGTTTCCTTAAACCCCTGGAGTTTGCGCTGTAAGTGCATTGTCTTATTTGAAATGCATGCATGCATGCATGCTTTGGGATGCATTGATGCGTTCAGAACATTCAGGTGGGGCAGGGGGTTTGAGCAAGAACTGAAGAAAATACCTCAAGCACCAGTTTCCTTCTCACGACAAGATGCGGTTGTAAAGTGACACTATATACGTGGAGCCGCACCCCAACCACATTCGATTTCCTCTTCATCCAGCAACTGGGTATTGGGTTCCCATTTGCCCCCCCGCCATTGCACGCATATCTTATCCGGCTGTGGTGTGGAAACGCGCTTTCCTCTCAGCCCTTAGATTCCTGTGGTCTGTTTTACAGAGCTGTCTAATGCCGTTGAGTCATCAGTCACCCTTTGAGCCAGCTGGCTTCAGGATCGTACTTATTTCCCTACTGACCTTCACACACTGAACAGTGATTTAAAAGTTAGTGAGGATGCTCGGATGCAGCATGATGGTGTACTGGGGGGGGGGGGTGCCTGAGATACTGAGGCTGGCTGGGATCCATATGCCATATGAACAACAGTCCCTTTTCCAGCCCAGGGTCGCTCTGCTACTGGCCCAGTGTCATGTCATTTATTTTTTTGTTTGCAAAACCTAAAGACCTTTTCCTTCAGAAACGCCTGACGCCTGCAGAAACCACGGCCTCCTCTTCCTCCTTCCCAGCCAGGGACCGGGGGAAGGTGTTTCCAGGTTCTTTGTTGCCATAGAGACAGCCACATGCAACGCACTTATACTGTTTTGCAGGTGCAAACTCTGCACTACTCCGCAGAGCACAGGCTGCATGGCGGGAGTTTGTTTGAAGGGCAGGCTGAGATTTTTGGCAGCGACGACCACATCCGGTTTGTGCAGGTACAGAACCAGAGGGCTCTTCAGTGCTTTATACACATCTTTTGATGTCAGCTCAAAGCTTCCTCTGAAGGTGCAGTGTGCTTCTTTTTAGAAACACAGAAACTGGGAGGGGGGGGGGGGTGTACCCCCAGTATATTTAATTGGTTTTATTTGTATCCCTCCCCTTCCCCCTGCCCCCCAAAAAAAACAATCCCTTGTCTGGATCAAACGTTTATAAAAGAACAAATAATCGTCTTGGGTAACAGTCTGTAGATTGAAATAGGGTTTGCTTATGCCATGGTGCTGGTTCTGTTGAGTCTAGTTGGGTTTTGTCGCCTTTGTGGGTCTGCAGAAGAGGCCTCCGCGAGAGAATGACCACTGGCAGATGGGCCCTGGCTCCCACACAAGTCTGTCTCCCGGGTCCATCGATCACCTCAGCCATAAGTGGAATTGCGTCGCCTCGGAGAGGACTACAAGTAAGCGGGCGTTACCTTTAACTTGCTCACGCCGGACGCATGATAGTAGTAGATGAAGACGATCGGCCATAGCTGGTTGTTCTCTCGCACTTTAGACAACGCGTACCTGTGCCTGGCAGTGCTGGATGGGCTGCTGAGTGTCATCATCTTACACGGCCGCACCAGTCCCCAGGTCTCCCCCTCTGGCACCCCTTGCCTCCTCAAGAGCATGAGCTTCGAGGCACAGCCGGAGGAGCTGGATGACAGGTTGCTGCCACCCATGCACTATGCCCGCTGTGGCCTGGGCACCGCAGGGTTGAATGGCAGGCTTATTGCCGCAGGTAAACCTTTCAGTGTCGTGGTGGTTTAGTATTTGTACCTTGGGGTCTGGGATGACTTTTCTCAAATCCTGTTATGGTCTTCAGAGAGGGGGTGAGGCTGCTGGAAGACTTACTTGTAGTTGTTATATGTTCAGGTGGGTATAACAGAGAGGCGTGCTTGCGGACGGTGGAGTGTTATGATCCTCTGGCAAGGACTTGGTCCTTCCTGGCACCCATGCGAATGCCCAGGGCCCGGTTCCAGATGGCGGTGCTGATGGTATGTCGCCTGCTCTTGGGATTTAGCTGGCTAGCTTGGAAGCTAATGGGTTAATGTCTTCGGTCAAGTGCTGGTTTAGTGCCAATCTTGAGTCTTTGACCGAGGATTCCTCCTCTTCTATCTGGTAGGGTCAACTGTACGTTATGGGCGGCTCCAACGGCCACTCGGACGAGCTGAGCTGCGGGGAGATGTATGACCTCCAAACAGACGAGTGGACTCAAGTGCCAGAGCTCAGGACCAACCGATGTAACGCAGGTAAGCAGAGGACCATCTCAGTGATGTGCAGGCTGACCCGAGTGATGCTTTTCGCCATTTCGTCGCTGATGTGGACTTGTGCTTCCAGGCGTTTGTGCCCTGAACAGCAAGCTCTATGTCGTGGGAGGATCTGACCCCAGTGGGCAGAAAAGCCTGAAAAATTCTGATGCCTTTGACCCTGTCACCAAGACCTGGACTAGCTGTGCTCCCCTCAACATCCGTAAGTCTGAAGTCTCACAAGAGACTTGGCTGTTTCCTGGGGCATCGGACAGAACCAAACTTATCAAAGTCTTAACCCCCTCTAGGGAGGCATCAAGCAGCTGTGTGTGAGCTGGGTAACTTCATGTATGTGATCGGAGGAGCAGAATCCTGGAACTGCCTGAACACGGTAGAGCGTTACAACCCTGAAAACAACACCTGGACCCTGATAACCCCCATGAATGTGTCTCGGCGTGGAGCAGGAGTGGCTGCGTATGAAGGTGTGTAGGGGTGTGCATGCCGTTAATGGAATAAATTACTATGTTGGCTAATTGACTGAATTTGCTTAGTACTTATTGCTTTGGATCTCAGAAGGTAAAAGGTTTTCGTAAGGTTTATATTTTTGAGCTCCTCTCCATAGGAAAGCTGTACGTGGTGGGCGGATTTGACGGATCCCGCGCCTTGCGCTGCGTGGAGGTGTACGACCCAGCAAAGAACGAGTGGAAGATGATGGGCAGCATGACGTCCGCTCGCAGCAATGCGGGCGTGGCCGTGCTGGGGGGCGCCATTTGTGCGGTGGGCGGCTTCGACGGCAACGACTTCCTCAGCTCCATGGAGATGTATGACCCGGATGCCAACGAGTGGAGGCCCTGCATAGATGCCATAGATGCCATCTAAGCAAGTTTTGTGAAGTTCTGGATGGGAATGGATAGGGAGGCCTGAGTTGCTGAGAACAACAACCACAATCTATGAATACTGCATATTTTTGCTGTATATATTTTTTCCCCACCTTTGTCTTGGAATACCAGTGCACCCGTTCTTCCTGGTATACCATAACAACCATGGCTTAAGTTTCTCTAACCTCTCTCCTCCATAATTTTACTTCACATTTGCATCTAATGCCTTAAGTATTATGGTCATTAACATTACAACAAATCTGATTCTCATTACCACTCCTGTGCTATAATTGACCTTTTCTTGTATATACATTTTTTATACACAGTTGTGCATATTACCAAATGATATAACCAGTGGCTGATGCCCATGGCAAGTTGGCGGGTGAGCGTCTGCCAGTTTGAGCGCTATCCTCGCCCTATGATGCAGAGGTCTTCGAGTGCTCAGATCTCACCCTTAAGAAGCCGCTTTCATTTTGTTAGAGTGAAATAAGTTCTGTATTCCATTTGTTATGGCGCATTTCTTAATAAAGCATTTGTACCTGCACAGGGAGACTATGGCATGTGTCTGTTTGGGCACCCATCACAAGGCTGTGTCACCAGCACCAGGCTCAGTGCCCCCCCCAGCCAGGACCCCTGCCTTGTGCCCAATGGTAACTGGGATAGATCCCAGTCCACTTCCTCATGACTCCTTACCAGATAAATGGAAGGATGCTTTTATTTATTTTTTAGTTATTTGTAGACATCAAGGCTTTTCCTTAGGCCAGAGTAGTGTGCATTTCGGAGGTTTAAAATGATAAGTAATTGCTCTGGGCTGGGTCAAAGGTCAGTTTAGATTCAAAGCAAGTCACCAAGCCCCCCCCAGCTTGATTTAAAATAGCTAAGATATAACTCGAACGCTCCTTTTTCTGAAAGGTTACAGATGCAGGGGCGGGGGGGGAAGGCACAACATGGCTGTGGGACATTTCACAAAGCCAGGACTTTAGAGCTGGTGCCTGTGAGCCAGTAATAGGCACAGCTTAACATAACAGGAGGAAAAAACACATAAACCACTGAGGCAGAGAATGCTGGCGTCGATGCTGACTGGGACAGCTACTGAACGAAGGTAGGTGGAGTCTTGCAAGACAGTCATAATCAATCAGTACCATTTCCCAGGGGATGCCTGCGCGAAACTGCCATAACGCCCACCCCCAACACACAAATCGGATGGGTTGCCAGATATCCGACCCAAAGTAAAAAATGTATTTTTGATATTCGACCTCACAGGCGAGACTCTTGGGTGAGGCGAACCTTCTGAACCTGAACTGGTAGGCGACCCTAAAGAGTCTACAATTACAGGGGACTTAGCAGCACTCAAGTTACATCACAGAGCAACACAAGAGCATTAGTTACAGGAGTATTAGTATTAGTACAAAGTATAGACAAAGTGCACCTGCTTTCACGTGCAGTGCATTTCTGAATGTGATATAGCGTTTCTGATAAAATGTGTCACACGGCACATTGAATGTTACTTTATTGGTGCTGGAACTACCAAAAATATCTTTATTATGTATTTACAGATATAGTACAGTTTTTAATATAAATAACATAAAAAAGCGGTATGATCGGTAACATCAAAAAGGCTGCTAGGTTCTTCAATGGATACAAGGGACACTAACCACATTAAGGTTATTTCTGACATCCAGGAATGCCCGACCTGTGCAAGAGTCGCACTAAAGTAATTAGTTGCTATGAGATTTCTCATCATCAATATGATATCAGCTTGATTTTAGCGTTTAATGTGCAAATCCCTTCTCCTGAAGGATTCTACTGATCCACTTCCCATGGGGCATGAAGATCAGGGTTTAAAAATGAGTCTGTGTTCTTAACAAAGTACTAGTGGAAAAAATAAATGATTACTAACTGCACAAATAAATTTGCATTTTATAGCAATTTTATATAAAAAATAAAATATTAAAAACAAGAATGAACCCCCTTCTTTGACCATGGAAAGGAAAACGTACAAACATACTGATGTAAACTCCAAAACAAACAAAAAGTATCTGTCTTGGCAAGCCCATGCCACAAGTACAAAGCACCAAGAACTTTGACTGTGTGCCGCCTCCTGAACCAGGCCTGTTTGATACGGCCTAAAGTAAAATCTCCGCTTGTTTTCAACATACGCCTGATTCACAATTCAGATTTTTTTTTAAATAATCGTTTTAAAACTAAGACATCATTGAACACCCTTATTTTGATAAGTTTAGATTGGGCAGGGCTACTTTGGTGGAAGACTTTGGGTTTGATAGTTCATATCTGGTTCGATATTATGTAGCATCTGAATGAACCCGTTTTTTTCCCCCATTGTATTTAGAGGCACCATATCTTTGCCGATATGAAGCGTCAGGGCATCTGTCATCCCTTGTCCCTGGGACCCTTCTCATCGTATGGAGTGTAAGGTGAAGAGTCAGCCGCTTGTCCTTACCTGTCGCTTAGCCAGCGTTCAGAGGCTGCCACACACTGCCGCTCCTCAGCCTGTGTGACATGCAAAAATCAGTTTGTTGTGCGGCTGCCTTCAGTAGCCTTCAGAGGAACTTCACAGAGGACAGCGGTTTGTTCCATGTCAGATTCGCATAAATCAAACCACATCAGAATAACCGAGGAGAGACTGGAAGCTTCTGAGACGAGCTCCTCTTTGGTGGATGCATGTGCTGCCATCTTGCTCGGTGTCCGAGGGGGTGGAGTAGCGTAACAGAGAGCGGTGTGGCATGCTGTACTTTGCGGAGCCCCCAAAGTGAGAAAAACATCTTATTCATACAAAAAAAATTAAATAAATAAAATGGGAATTTTGCATGCCCCTTGTTAATTAGGCAGTTTAAAGTAAATTTCAATATTAATTTCACACATCGCCCTGAACAAAAAAAAATTGAATTAGTCTAAAGGATCGATTTATTGCCCAGCTCAAACGCAAAATAACTGGCACTATAGAAGTCAGCTACGCTCTTGAATTGCAATTCATGTCTTTACTGTAACTTTCCACACATAAATTGCAATGAATAAAGCCGTGTCAGAATGCATAACTCCCACCCCAATGAAAGCGGGAGATGCAGACTGGTAACTGAGGTATGTGCTGGGGTGGGGGGCAGGGGGGGTAATATCCTGGCGTGTGCCAGCATCATGTCCAGGAGCTGCTTGCAGTCCCATAGCCCCTGGCAGAGGCACAGAGCTCCAGTTTGTTCCCAAGATCTTCCAGCTGGATCCCTCCCACTCGCAACTTCTCCCTGCAATAATGCAGCACAGGGGTCAGAAACGGAAGCAGACGCTGATGGGCCACAAATATACACCTTGTGTCTTCACTCCGCTGACCTGGGACACACACAAGCTGGAACACGACCCCTAAACCCGCAAACCGTGACTGGTTTTCCCGCATCACCAGCCGCTCCCCTCCACTGAAGCACTATCAGAGATCAGCAATGACAGAGTGGGACAACAGGAAAAACACAACTGGCGGCTTGCTGGGGAATACGAGCATCCGACAGCACCTTCATCTTCGAGGGAGGAGGGGGTACCGACCCAGGCTGACCGAACCATTGCCCACCCCCCTGAAGGGTCTCAAAATAAATGTGAGCACTACAGACTTCACAAGTCTAAGACAGGAAAATCACTACAAGATTCAAGTTGCTCCTGAGCTCTCTTTCTCCTACAGACTCATCCCACTTAGACACTATGCTGGGGAAAAAAGAGCCATCATTAAATTCAAACCACCTCGTATCTGTGATATTGCCCGAGGTATAAATGCTGCTACAGTTACCTTCCCAGCCAACACTGCTCCTTTACTTACACGCTGCACGTCCCACAATGCAAAGCAGCCCCATCACATACTGTCAAAGGAGGCTGGTTTGTGTTACTGCCTGCGGCCAACTGGTAAACCAACAGGTCCAACTGGTCTGATAATAATAAAACTGACACTGACCGTAACATTACAGCAACTAACCAATTCACAGGCTCCTTTGCTAACAAACAGGATCCACCTCACTCCATTGTGGGTGCAGGCGAACGCGTTTAACTGGAAATGTATAGCGTGAACTGTCTATAAAATGCAGATCTGCCCAAGCTCAGTGTCACTAATGGCAGGAAATGGTTATCAAAAGGCCAGCTGTTAAGCAATGGACAAGGTGTCACAATACTGCTAAGGCAGCGGTGACCAATCTTATCTGCAAAGGGCCAGTGTTTATGCAGGTTTTAGGGATAACCTGTAGGTCAGCTGTTCAAACCCAAGTGTGAGGACACTTCAGCCAATCAATCCTCCACTTAGTAATCTAAATTAGGGCGCTGCAGCGAACATGCGTATACACAGCGGCCCTTTCTTGATAAGATCACCCACCCCTGTGCTACATGCACACCTCGTTCTTCTAAATTAAAAGTGTGAGTCGTATTTGAATCCCCTCATGCCTGGGTCCTGACATTCAGCCACCAGAGGGACGGGGTACCGTCAGTCTACATGATGTTTGCACTTCCTTACAACCAGTGTTTCAGTTCCCAGCGAAGAAGCCCTCATTTCTCCAGGTCAAGAGCGTAAAGTTCACCTAGATAACATCACTGCAGGAACGTGCAGATGGGGGTCAGCAGGTTTCCCGCAAGCTGCACAGCTAAAAAAGCACAATGTAAACTGACACGGGGACACTTGATCCAGTTCCATGTCAAATATTTGTTTAATTTGACAAGCACCTTAGCAGAGCTCCGTCCTCAAAAAAAGGCCTGGAAATTAACATAAAACTACACATCTGATCCGGGAACTACCTACTTATGGGAAATTAAACATAGGAAAACAAACCAGTATGAACTGGGCTCCACCTTCGACTACACATGTTAATGGTGAGACAATGCAATGCGCTTGTTTGGCAATGGGATCAGAAGCAGAAAGAGACAGGGATGGATGGCATTTATTCTATATAGTGTCACCTGCACAGAGGTGCAGCCTCCTAGGGCGAGACGGGAGATTAATGGTGCCATGAGGGTTGGATGGCGGCAGGCGAGAGAATGGGCGGGTGGGGGGATTAAAGGACAGACTCTCCTAATTGGAGGTGGCAGAGAGGCCACAGACACTAAGCTGTTAGGGTGACACTGTGCCTAAAATCAGAAGGTCATCAGTGTACATCCCAAGGTCGACAGAGTGATTTCTCCATAGGGCCCCTGAGCGAGGCCTTTAACCCCCAATTTGCTCCAAGAATTGACAGGATTTATCTTTTTTTTTATATATATATAATCATTATGTTCACCATTTGCACAAATACAGGTACATTTGAAATCTTTTCTTTGACTACCACAGCTTACTCTCCATAGCTTGGGGGTCACAGTGTAGGAACAGCCAATGGGTGTCTTCCCTGGGAATAGGGTGTTAACTGTGACCGTTCTGTTGAGGCTGGGGCTCGAGCCAGCGATCTTCTGATCACAGGTTTAGCTCCAAGCCACTCACCACCCACAGACTTCGCATATTAAAAAAAAGAAAATAAAATGCATGCCACATCTAATAAAAGCATCAGCCAAGTAATGCAGGTTCTCAGATTGCCCTTAAGTTCTACCTCCGCTGATACAGATGGGAAGACGTACCCCATGAATCCTTAACTAAGCAGGCACAGAAGCGTGGCCAATCAGAGCACGCCTCGGTCCTCCCATATTTTACCTGCCCAATGCTCTGTTCGCCTCCTGGCACCGGTACGGGCTAGGAGCGCGACAAATGGCGTCTTTGTGTGGTGGGTGAACATGAGGCGCACTGCTGGCACAGGAAGCTGGCAGCCTGACATGCCAGCTAGCGGGAGTCTCAGCCCGAGCGTGTGGGAGCGGAGGAGGAAACAGGCGTTGGGGCCCCCGCCCTGTAAGAAAGTTCTCCCAGTTCCAGAACTTCTTCGCGGCAACAGAAACAGTCCCGCTGTGAGACTTCGGGAGCGGCTGCTGCGTCGCAGAGCAGACACCATTCCAGAGACGACTAAAAAGCCTCTCTCCCGAACACCACACAACTAATAAAGGTCAGCAGCAAATCACAGGGGTCTGGAACCAACACAATGGGAACTATTTTTTGTGACTTGTGTGTCTTCACACAAGTCCACCGTGATCCTTATATAAGGCTTCGATTTTAGAGACCTCCAGGCTGAGGGCACCTTGATGCCAAGGAGGGTCCCCGGTACATTTCGTACCAGAAGTGATCAAATGTACACCTGAGGGTCCGAGCACCACAACCCCTACCAAGTGAGAGCCTTAAAAATAAACTATTTCAGCTACACACCAAATCCAGCCAGGAAACTTCAAAATGATCAACCTCAAACCTGAAGGCTCAAATCTAGCCTTTCATGAGCATGAAATACCTTTACAAACAAGAATGAGCTCATTCTCTGCTTAACGCTCTGCATAAACAATGACAGCCCCCAACAATGCCTGTGGGCAATTTGCATAAATAGCAGGCTTGATAGATGGAATTGTTTTCCATCGTAATAACAGCCTACTAACAGATTGATTAGAGGGACATGGTGTTCTGCACATGTAGGCCTTAATCTGTAATTTTGATTGAATTACACAGCTCGTCAAGTCCTGCTAATCAATACGGTAATGAGCATGGCTCGTGTTGTTCAGCCGCAATGTGCCTAGAATAAACAGACGATGCTGGGAACAGTAGAATCTTAATAGAAAGATTTGGTCTCTAATCTGTAAAATGGCGGTTCTGTTGCGACACTTAACAGCGCTGCTTTCAAAAGCCCCACCAAAGCAGAACAACGCGCTTGCAGAGTGTCGAAGACTAGGAAAACGAACCGCACAGCTTGACAAAGAAAAGTCACCCCACGCATCTCCTTGACTCGACAATTTTCTTATCAAGTCAGTGTGATGTTTACCAGGCTATAGGACACCGGACAGGATTTCTACATATTCTTGTTAATGTGTCCAAATGCGTTTCAAAGTCCACAAAGCAAACCCATGGAGCTGCATTGACTAAAAGCACATCACTTTTCCACACACCTGTACTCCTGTTGGGAAAGGCACTGAAACAGGTCCTTAGCAGTGAACCTTGGCTTCGCCGACGTGATCTGCAGCAAAGGATAACACACAAACATTAACCATCCCTCTTCAGATCAGAAGCCCCCCCAAGTGTTAATCCAGGAGAAACGACTTCCATGTCAACGTGCCTCAAGCTCAGAAAACCTTGAAACTTGATGGAACATTGATTTCTATTGGGCACATTGCATAAGTATTTAGTATTTATTCTTGGTTTGCAACCAATGCAATACATTTCAGTAGAAAAATGTTCACATGAAAAATTTAAGATTAGCCATGGGGTAATCTCTAATCATGGTTAATAGCACTGATTATTTTAATCCTCATATACTGCATATTAGTAGCCTATTTTATGTTTCTTGCATGTTCTTATACCAGCTTCACCTGAATAAATACAAGGTTTTATAAAAACACTTTAAACACTTTGCTTTGCAGTTATCAGTTCATAACTAGATTGCCAGAGAAAAACTGATTTCCAGCGGTTCCAAAGTTCCGACAGATACAGTTAAATCCGACACAGCAGAACACTGTCTAAGAACATAAAAGGCGGCTCAAACTGAACACCCATTGAGCAGGATGAGAAGGAAGACCTCACCTCAGTGGAGCAGATGAAGGTGAACAGAGACTGCACGTCCTCAAAGGAGCAGTCGGACACAAGCACTCTGAAAGGGCAGATCGACAGACCGTCTTAGTATGAAACATCAAACATGCTCTACGGGGCCGTTTTAACCACTGAACACATGTGGCATGAGCAAGGACAATTCCGGCATGTTTAAAATGCATATTTAAAAGGTACCATTCACCCAAAAATGATATTCAGATCTGTATGCAGGAAGTCCTAAAATGCTAAAATAATTTACAATTATTTAACACAGAGGTCAGGAACCTGTACCCTGGAGAGCGAGTGTGGATGCAGGTTTTGGGATGGCCTCTCAATCAGCCAACGACAGCGAGCTGGAGTTTTATTGGCCACCGTTTTATTATTGGCTGACTGAGGTCATCCCAAAAATCTGCACCCTCACCGGCTCTCCAGGGAAGAGGCTCCCCACCTCTGATTAAACAGATGCTTTTATCTAAAGCAACATACGACTGAGAAAGCAGAGTCAGCCAATCCCTGGAGCAATAAGGGCCTTGCTCAAGGTCCCAGTGGTGAAATCACACACCACACCCAAAACAACAGAACGGATACAGGTTTAAATCTGGGTCCTTCAGCATGCCGTCAGTGACCTGTTATCAAACGAGCTATTCAGCTCTTCAGGACAGAGAACATTTTGCAAGCAAAATTTTCCACACCATTCATGACATAAGCTGCCGTCAGTTGAAGCTTATTTTAAAAACAGAAGTGAGAAATGAGAATATAAGGCGGGACATAGAACAGCAATTAAAGTCAAGGATGTAAATCATTGGCGGTTAGGGTTTATTTTCTCCATGTGGGCCAGAGTGACAGAAATAGTGACCTATTCAAAATGAAGAGGTGCTTTCACATTAACGAACCAAAATAAATCATCAGGACTGACCAACTGACTATTTGACCTTTTGATGATACACAGATCACTGACATCTCATTTTGAATTATATCACCGCACGGAAATAATTACGGCAAAATATCATCGATAGCCTGATGGATGGACATGCAGAATCAAAAACACAAAAAGGATCAAGTTAAGAAAAAAAAAGCCCAATTGATCAAGTGACCAAAGACTTCAGTCAGGATGCCGACAGTAGCAGCATTTCATCAGCCTGACAAGGAATTTGCAAACAAGTCAATTGCCCCTGAAGTCTGGGGAGAGAGAAAAGGGGGAAACGGACTGAGGGGGGGGTGAGAGGTGCTATTCAGAAGGCTACCCCCTGCATTATAAATAGTTCCATCTTCTTCAGCTGCTGAATAATGAAGCAAGTGGAGGGGCTGGATGAGTCATTGTGTTGAGTCATGGTGCCCATCTCCTTGGGAACCAGAAGGCATCCCCTTGCAAAGCAGGAATCGTGTGAGAATGAACACATTCAAGACACGGCATGAGAAGTGTAACTAGACCACACTCACATAGGTCAGATAAGCCTACTGACAGCTGTTCGGCGACAGAGAACCAACACATATGTTTCTGACCACATAAACTGATAACTGGTCATAAACATTTAGTTGCAGATCCTCTTGAATACAGGAACCAATACAAGAAAATGCTAAACACAAGACAGGGTCTGAGAGTGCGTCATCATGAAAGACACCGTGTTCAGAAAACTCAGAGGAGAGGGAATTCACCTGTATTAGAGCTTACTTACAAATCACAATGGCCTTCGCTAAAACACACGTGTCATACGCTTTGAAACATCTCTTCGGCTGTGTGTGGAGTCCAATTCTGGCAAATACGTCGCATTTCACAAAAACCAGGAAGCATAAAAACCAGCATCATAAAAACTCACAAATATTCAAGGTCCCAATCATACAAACCTGCCAACTAGTACAGAAAGTGGTTAACGATTATTCTCACAAAGGGCTTACCTAATGCGTGGCATGGTAACCCTACACTAAGAGGAGGATAAAACGGGCCACCCAACAGAGAGGGCGCCAGTCTCCTCAAAAGGCAGACAGACAAGCGCATTCTTTCACACCATCATAAATTATGGTCAAGTTAGTCAGTCACCATTTCTCCTGGACAGCAGAAGGAAACCAGAGCACATAAGGGAAGCCTACATGTTCACAGGAACAGACAACAATGAAACACAAGTTTAGGCAGATGAGTTTCATCACCTATTCGGTGATTAAATGTCAGAAATAACCAGCAGGCTTTAAGTCCCAAGCAGAGCAGTAATCATTGTTAATCTCTTTGAACTGGTGGCATTACGATCAGGTACCATCTCGGTGGACGGCCCGGCTCCCTGAAAACCTCCCTTAAATCCACAGTGATGCGTTGAGCCATTTTACTCATCCAGATTGGTTCCCGTTCTTTATTTTCCCGTATCCAATACAAATTACAGCAGTTAATCTTATTTTGACATATAAGGTTTTCAATTAAACCAATTGGCCATTATATTTATCAACCCATTTCACTAAAAGCGGTCACAAAAATTTTGGCCGGAGATCTAGTTCTAAAGTGATGGGAATTTATTTCTGTTGGAAACGGAAGCAGAGAAAAATACAAGGAGTGACCATTGACGGCTTCAATGAAAGGAAGTCCGAGCTCTCATTTACACAAAGAGACAAGCAATTTCCAGATGACCTCTCCTCCATGAACATTTCAGGCATTGCACTTTTCTTGGCTAGGTTCCATTCCTTTACCTTATTTATTACAAGAACATGGGTAATTTTAAATGTCTATAGACATTCCTCACACATAGAAACGCAGCTTGCCGAAGTAATTTACTACCCTAACCACCTAGCAGGTCATGCAAGGTTAATCCTTGATGGTCATTTCTAAAAACTTCTTCCACATTTCAGCCATTTCACTTTACAAGACTTGCAACAAGCACTACGATCAAGAAGATATTCATCCCTATAAGGAAGCATCCAGGTCTGTTGAAGAAAAAAAAATCCCATGATATGTTCATCAACATTTCCGATTGTCTAAACAAACAACACATTCACCTGCTCTGGACTGCAATGTCACCCCATCCATTCACTTGCTGGTCTTAATTGAAACACATTCATGCCAACAGGTGAATTGCACAGTCAGTCTCTCCTCCATTTACCCTCTAACTTAAATTAAAACTTAAACTGTCCTCACCGTCTCATTCTAGTATTGAAACTAGCTAAAACGTAGCACGTTTCCCAGAAACGGAATGTCTGACCTCAGACTATGCTTGTGAAGACCGAGTGTTGAAGAACAAGATGAACAGATTCATCACCGGGAGAGGAGGGTTACCACACTGTACAGCCAGTGCCAACATGATGGTGTATCATACAGGTAGGGCTGACAGAAGAGTGGAGTAATCCCAGTGTGGCAGACAGGGCAGAATTTTTCGGTCCCCAGATATTTTTCCCCCCCAAGAGCCAAATTCCACCAGCAAAACAAAACCAAGGTCCACCGTTTCAGGGGGGAACAAAAAAAATGCAGACCAGTGGGGAAGGACGGGGCATAATTCAGTCATGTTCTGGTTTGGAGTCCACCAGTTGGTGACCAGTGATCAATAGAATGACCAGTGGCAGTGACAGCAGGATGCGGAGGGTTTAAAGTCACAGCACGAGCAGACAGTGGCAAAGAAGTTCAAGGTGGAAAAGGACATACAGAAAGCAAACTGACTATGTAAAAGAGGGACAGGGCAGGATATCAGAGGGGTATCAGAGCTAATGCAGGCAGGGGGGCAGGGGGGCGCCGTACCCGTGGACGGCATGTAGCAGCTGGCGGATGGTACCGACGAGCGAGCAGAGGCAGGAGAGGGCACCCTCTGGGGGGGGCGGCCTGCTCTCAGGCATGCTGGTCTCCATGGAGCCTGGGTCAAACTGGAGAGCCGTGAACACCGCAGAGCTGGGCCACGGAGATGTGAGGGGAGAAATAAATTTAAAAAAAAAAAAAAAAAAACCTAGAGTCACTATTCTGCATCAGACGTAATAGTTACAATGACTCACATATTTATGCACTAGTTACAAGCTTTACAAACTGGCACCGTGAATTCAATGGAAGGTTGAAAGAGACTAGAGGCGCTGGAGGAAACCCATTTCCCAGAACTTTCTAAAGCTCAATGCTCAGGATTATTTTAGCACAATCCCCGTAACAGAGTTGGGAGGCGGGGCACAGCCATTCAGAGCCAAGCTTGGCCGAAAACGCTGTATCCAATCAGGTTTCTCTGCTTTGGATTTCTGATCACCTGATCTGGCACGCGTTATTCCAGATGTTCTCAAACACCTCCCACACCTCAAGATGTGAGGGCTGGGTCTCCAACGATCCCTCCTCCTCGGACATGACGGCATCGATGTTTGGGGAAATCAGTGGGCTTGCAGGGACATCCGTCTCTGGCTAAAAGCGCACGCAGACACACACGCACCCTCAGATAAGCATTGCTGAAATGACATGGCTGCATTTAGACATACAATACAGGTTTTTTTGTGCATAAGGTATGCAGCTCATAGGGATTAGTACTGTGACCAGGATCGAAAGGTGACAGGTTCAAATCCCAGGGTCGGCAAAATTATGTTACTGTTGGGCAACTGAGCAAGACCCTTAACCGCCAATTGCTCCAGGCAGAGTGTGACCACATTTTCTCAAAAATGTACATCTCTCTGAATTTCTGAATATGTACCTGTATAATGAACTTAATGGTAATGATTACAGGCTTGAAAATCATAACTTAAAGCGATCACTCATACCAATTTGGAGATCAAAAAAAAAACAGACGCACGTAAAATGGACTACAGGCTGTGAATGAGTCACCGTGGAAGAGAGAGGGCGTGATGCGAGCTGCCTGTGAGCGGAAGCTTCTGGAAGGACTTCCAGGTCCCATCCCTACCTTGCAGGATTCCTGCAGCAGCGGCTCCAGCGCCGTCAGGCACCGGGCGACCAGGCCCTCGTAGTCCGAATGGCGCCCGAAGGCACGCAGCAGCCGCTGAGCCTCCAGAGCCGCCCGCCTGACGGCACATCGATCCAGCATCCTGCCTGGGGGGGGCGGGGGCATGGCCTTTTAGGCAGGACTGTATCGCCGGGCCACACGTCAGTGCAGCAAAACCGCCGCAATAACATCACTGCCACAAATACACCACTATGTTCTTTATGTCCTGGTGTAAAACACTCTGGAAAAACTCACTACTTGTCAAGAGTCTTGATTAGGTTTCCTCTCCTATGACTTCTTTTTAGAACCGTTATTATTATTGTAAAGCAGCCCTCATAGTTTGGCAAACACACACGGCCGACTCTGTATAAAGGAGCAGTCTCCGCCTTGCCAGATTTTCAGCATCTCTGCACATTTTTCCACAGTGAATCAGCCCAGAAATTTTTGCGGGTTCTTGTCGTATAAAAGGGGAAGGAAAAAAAGTGTGATTTTCTCCCGGTTGTTTGCTGCTCATGGTAACAAAGTATATCATCTTTTTGTGTGTGTGTGTGTGTGTGTGTGTGTGTGTGTGGGGGGGGGGGGGGGCAATTTGGGGGTAAAATTGGGGTTAAGACCCGG
>JABFDZ020000037.1:15108277-15123282 GCA_019775955.2 Pollimyrus isidori
TGAGGAGATCCCCCCCTTGTATGTAAGCGCTTTGAGTGCCTTGCAAAAAAGCGCTATATAAATGTAATTAATTATTAATTATTATTATTATTATGTTCTATACACCAAACTGGGTTCAAATTCAGGAGAAACAGCCTCCAGGGCCCTTAGAGGGCAACTTCTGGGACATTTATGACAATGCAGCAAATGATGGAGCTAAGCTTCAGTGATTTCTGAGCTTTAGCTGGCTACTTCTAAGAACCATTGGACTCAGCCTTGATGCCCTGTGCCTCCAAGGCTCAGCCTTGATGCCCTGTGCCTCCAAGGCTCAGCCTTGATGCCCTGTGCCTCCAAGGCTCAGCCTTGATGCCCTGTGCCTCCAAGGCTCAGCCTTAATGTCATGTACCTCCAAGGCCAAGCGATTTCATCTTCTTGACAAAGTCCAGGTGACTGAGGAGGATGTTGGTGTCAAGGACGATGAGAGGTTCATGCAGGATTTCCTCCTTATCTGCCATTTTGGGAACAAATACACAGACACTCATTTGCAAAAAGAAGAGACTCAAACTCAAACCTACAGGACAAATACAAGAATGGAGCTTCCCCCCGTCACACGGTTTATGAGTGGAAATCGCATTAAAAAGCACTGCCATTGAAAGCAAATGATTTGGCACTAGAACAGATCTCACTTGAAGATGAACTGGTGAACTCGTCCGACAGGTCGATGTCCATGGCAGTCAGCTCCCCATAGCTCTCCACCATGTTGACCCGCAGCTCATTCTGAGACCGGGCCCGGTGTAGCTCCTCCACCACCTGAGTCTGAAACACACACACACACACACACACACACACACACACACAACACCAGGGATGCAAGAGGGCACACACACACACTGCAGTATGCATGCGATTACTGTACTATTACTAAGCAATACTGTATGACGATTATCCATCCATCTTCTATACCCGTTTGCGCTATGCAGGGTCACAGGAGTCCAGAGCATATCCTGGAAGCTACAGACTAAACACAGGGAATAGTTCGAGACTGGGCACCGACCCATCACAGTAGGGCTGCACGGTATTGGGGCAAAAAAATAAACAAAAATCACATCATAACATTTGAAAGTTTTGTGATTAATACTGCAAAAAAAAAAAACATTAAACGAAAAAGATTAAATTTACCCAAAATGAAGATAGAACTTATCTACCAATAGGATGTGTCAAATAAATGGCGGTGATTGCTGTGAGTGTCAGATAGAAGGCGCTACCGACAAATTACTTGTTTTTGCTCAATATCGTCTAAACGGAACACAAAATATTTTTATGCAGCAGTAGGCGAATGTCTTTTGGTGACTAGTTCTTGTTCGTGTTGGTCTTCCTCGCTCATTTTTGTCAAATATTTCGCAAATATGTCACACTGCATGAGTGAGTCCGACAGCAATAACAAAGAGCGGCTCAAACTATTTTAAAATTCATCTGGTTTGCACCTGTTCCAGTAAATCAGGTTGTAAGTAGAGCACAGCTGAAGATTTACGATTTAAAACTAATTACTTTATCTGATTAAACATAAAAGACAAATAAAACGGTACTATAAATAAAAGTGAAATTTCTCCAGATCCACACCTTTATTTAGAAAACAGAACAGCACACTGTATTAGGCTAAAACTCCGGATTTCAAATTGCATACTTAAGTATTTACAGAAAACTTGGTAGTTTGAGGGCATTCACTTGCACATCCAAAACAAACAAGTACTGAATAGGCGTTTTGAGTCTCATGGTAAGCAATACGGAGGAATAGTAAGGCAAGACCAGATTAGTAAGGGAGGAGTTGTGAAGGAGCTGAAATGTGCAAAAGGTAGAAACTGTAATAAAATTATTACTAATTAGTAACACTTAATGAATTTATGAATAGTCTCTGACACTCACAGCAATCACCTTTTTAACATTTAAATGGTGTTAAAAGAAGTATTTATAGTTGGCATACCTATTCAAGACGACCCATCCCACTACCCACCCCATGTCATTGTCTATCGCCCAGCCATAGTGTATAATATCCAATGTCAAAATTAATACTGCATATTGTACAGCTCTAATAAGATTGATTGTGACTGATGTTTCACTGTGCATACAGAGCCTGCATGTCACTCCTTAGTAACAAACTAGTAAATTATATCAGACTTCTCTCAGAGATTAATCATAGAAAATGACATTTTGGATCAAGCTGCAAGAAGGTAGTAGCATGATGTCACTGATATAATTTTCCTTACATGACATCACATATTTCTGTGATGTGATTATTGCACATCGCCATGACGATGCTGAAATGATACATAATACTGTGATGTAGGGCTGCACTATTAGTGTTACCGTTGGTACCTCCTGATCATTGCTGGAGGCTGCAGTGGTCCTAGGAAAAACTCTGTGAGCTTCTTTCTGCAGCAAGGCACATGAAATATAGACATATGAATAAAAACATGACTCAAATGATTACATAAAGCAAAATGATTCCAAAAGGTAAATAGTAGCCAAATGTGAAGAAATGCTTGGATTTCCGCCACTCCTACCGATGGGTCAGTGTTGCGAGCCCTTTCTGGTACTTCTGGACGAGGGGGGCTTCCCTTTCGCCCCCCCTTTGACGATGGACTGGCTTTGGGCAATGTCTTTACTGCATCTTTCACACCCAGAAGGGCATGTTTCACTACTGTCCTGTCTGTATAGGGGGGGCATTCAGATTCCAAGGCACCAGTGCTTGTTTTGACACCTTTCTTTTTATGTCTGCTTAAGGGCTGTTCACAGGTTACGCGACTGCCTTGCACCAGGTTTGTCGTCTTCTGTATTTTGAATCTGATGGGTTGCCATGCTTTCGAACATGGCGTCTTGTCTCGGCTGCTCCCCGACAGTTCTGGGCCCTCTCTGCCCTGGAATGCTGGCCGGTATGCGTCTGCACCAGGGGAGTCCGATTTCCCATAGGTACCAGGCTGCTGCCGTGGAGAGTGTCTGGTGGAACCACCAGCTCTCTTTTTCCGAGGGTGTGAGCTTGTGCTTTCCAGCTCCGGCTCAGATCTTCTCTTCAGATTATACCTTTCAGGCTTCTGGTCACTTTTTTGGAGGCTGAGGCCGTCACAGGAAGAGCCCCCGCTAGTCTGCTTCTTGCTGAACTTCCTCTTTTCCTCGCTTGAGCGCTTGGACACATCCAGACAAGATGGAACCAACTTGGATGAGCAACTCTGAGAGATGCGGGGCGACTCACCCAGGTCGCCCCCTGCATTACACCTCGAGCCTCTCTCTCCACTCTGCAACACGCTCAATCTCCCCAATTTGTAAACAGGCTTTTTGTAGACTCTCTCCTTCCCCTGGCTGAGGTTCTCCCCACTAATACTCGATAAGGATGGACCATCTCGCAGCAGATTGCTTTGGTCTTCATTACGCATGCACCTGTGAAATGATACAAACACATGGGTTAGTGTCATTTTTATACTATAAAATGTTAACGTTACATTGAGGTTGATCGACCTTGGAAAGACAAAGCATCCAAAACAGACACCCTGTAACCAAAGATAATTTCTTTATTGAATTCTCATGCACGAGGAGGTCCCCCAGACAGCCACCAGAGGAACCTCACACAGTGCTATACACAGTGGGAGCAGTTTATCCTGCATAACTCTGTCAATCTCTTATAAATCGGGTTTCCTCAATCCTCGTCCACAAAGTACTGTTTCCCAGTGTTAACATAATAATTACTAACACCATTGTTAGTTTAATTAATGTAAGTATTTTTTATACATTTTTTTTTACCATATGTGTGCGACAAATTAGAATCTTCAGCATAAATATAATTTCGTATCCATGCGGGACCAGAGTCACACGCTTTTAATTCATTGTATTGTTAGCATGCCCAAGGGGGTTGGGCAGCCAGTTGACCTGGGACCCCCAGAGGTTTTTTTTCTCCCCGTGTGGGAGTTTTTGGTTCCTCTCCTCCGTTGTCAATTGGTTTTTTTTCCGTTTCCTTTTTCATTGTTTTCTGTCCTTCTCTTAACACACCCATGTAAAGCGCCCTGGGACAACTCTGTTGTGAAGGGCGCTATATAAAAATAAATTGAATTGAATTCCCTATTTTCCCATCTCTTGGAACATCCGCAGTGCTCTTTCCCTCAGTATGCTGCAGTCTCACCTTTCCCCATTTTCCTGCCTGGGCTCTCAAGTACTTTCAGAAATACATACATAGGCAAACAAGTCTAGGCTTAACCGCAGTCCCATCATGCACTTCTTTTTCAGGCCTCCTTTCCTATTCTTCTACCACAATTTTTAAGGAATAATAAACAAAGCTGAAATACATTAAGGTCATAGGCAGCCATGACTGTTGAGTTTTCCAAGCAACAGGAAAAGAGGAGCAAATTAATGTAGCTTTAAGTTGTTTGTAGTGTGTTCTCTCACTGAAAGACACTTTGGATAAATGTGTCCGCTAAATAGAAATAAATGAAAAGTTACGCCACTTGTAAACATGGAAAGAGCAGATTCACATTTCTGCATGGTAATGAACAGTCACTTCGGCTTATGGAGATTCCCTGTCCCTTATGGTCAGTATGCATCTTATTGAACCTAATAAATTGTTTATTTTAAGAAGTGCTGAACAAAGATACACAGCTAGTAAAACATGCAGTCGGTGGATCTGTCTGGGTCCTTCCTGCTAATGCTTGCCACCAAAATAGTATTGCATTTGACATGCACCTTGTACAGCATCCCATCACATTAAACAGGTCTGACCACCAGAAGCCTGTACCCCAAAACTGGAATTTTAAGCAAGCGTGATAACTTGTTGAATTTAATGTAGTCAGGGCCGAATGCAAGTGAACAAAGAATACCTAAAATCCAACAAGTTATGCGGGTAAGAAAACCAGGTGGTGAACACCTGGCCTGGGAGTGTGAAAGACAAGAGTTTTGTGAATGTAAAATCTCACATAGTTGCATAAGAACAACAAAGGCATTGTGCACCATTATTCACTATAGTAGATAGGAGTATCACTGGTCAGGGGGAAAAAAACTACTTAAAATGAATTTAAAAATATATATATATATATATATAATAAAAAATAAAATTAAATAGTACACCTGGCTCATCATGATTTATCTAAATATCTTGTCTGAATATAAAATGACTCCTGTAACTCCAGTCATTCTCACCTGAACTGACTGGTGCTCTGGCACTCCGCTTCACCCACTTTGGCTTTCTTTTTGGTGTGGTCCTTCATGTAGGATGACTGAAAAATTTAAACATAACATCATGCTGATTGTGTATAATTAAATATTTCAGCCATAAGCATAAAAAAACACCGGGTGATGTTTCAAAGTACTGAGGTAAGGCCGAGAGGATATTTATTTATTTATTCCCAACAAGACTGAAACACGCTGTCAAAACCAGGGTGAGCATATTTTGTTTTGCAGAAAAAAATGGGGCATCTGGGGCAGGACTTAAAGGGAAGCGTCAAAGCAATGCAGACATGAAGACAAAGTATTCCGACAAAGGATGCTAACGTGAAACAAAGCAAAAACACAGACATTTCATATATTATCAGAAAATAAGACAAGTCCAGGAAGAACAGAATGTATCGTCACCCTAGACAAAACAAACTCGGGGTAAATTTACCGACTCTGCATCTTCTTTAAAAGATGACGGTGACACTTTTTTCTCCTTTCGCTTCTTCTTTTTGGAAGATTTCTTCATTTTCAACGCAATTCCCTTAAAAAACAATAACTAATAACCTAAATATTTTAATATAACCCAGCAAGGTTAGGAAGTTCGGTATCATTCAAATACAAACTTCTTATAGATACAACATGCCCTGGATAAGCAGCGGAAAGAGGGTTTTTTTTTTTTAAAGTACAGGTATTTGCCGTGACAGCCCCATCCAATAGCTTATCATGTTTTCACTTGAAAATGGAAAGTATCCGACAATATTACAACAAACATGTCACGCAATTACGTCCCCTAAACCTGCTGTTTAGCTAATTGCACAGCTAGGTACTTTGCTAACTGGCTGTCTTACATTTTCGGTCAAGCTAATTAGGATACTAATCTGTATTCATATTATATCAATGTCAAAATCTGACATTTTACTAGACTGTAATAATTTAGACGGATTCGTGAAGTCCCCCATTGGACAACAAACCAAATACAAGAAAATTGACTGACCCCAACAACTGATACCCGCTTATAAGCACACATCCGGTCACATGATTTTGAGTGACTCGCGCCGGGGCGTTTCTCTGAACCTGCGCAGGAGCGACCAGCGCATCTAATTGGCGACACTTGTCCTGTGATAATTGCAGTTTTCATCCAGATTGCTGAGAATCCTTTAAGCAAAGTTGTTTAGCACCCTTTTGTTACGGCTGTTTATCTAAATATCATGATTTTGAACCCAAGTTGGATGTGTTATATTACTTGTGAATTTTCTGTATTATTATTATTAGTAGTAGTACTATATAGAGACATAAATGGTATATATAAGTCCATGTCTTATACAGCATGGGTCCCTCTCAATAATTACGATGAATCCCCCCATACATTTTAATAAATAATGCATTTGAAGACTGTACTCAAATACTATTTTCCATTTTTAATCTTGTTAGAAGGAATAATAATGATATACGAGTTAAATGAATAGGATTTTAAATTAGTTAATTTCAAAAGGTAGAACATATAGACATTGTAGTATTTGCTCATACTTTAAAATAATATTATGATGACTAAGAATATGTAGAATAAAATATATGTAAAATCCTCAGTCATTTTTATTTTACCAAATCAATAGCTAATAATACGTGTATAACATTTTCTATGTAGCCGCTCTGTAGCCAAATTGCTACAAATTGTTGCTTTACGCAGAGTACGTAGAGTGGAAAGCGCAAATACGAATTTTACTCTAGTTTAGTAAAATGGCGGAGCAAAAGGAAGAAGACGCTATTCAACTACATCAGGAGGCCGTCGATAAAAATAGTAAGTAAATGGATTGTTCTGCACGTTTCATGTTAATTAAATTGATCGTTTTTAAGAAACAAAGCATACAGTTTTTTCACCATGTGGCGTCTTCTGTTAATTTTTTTCGCATTCGACTTTTTAGCGGCTATCGTGGTTGAGGGCCTCATCACGGAGCTCCGCAATAGGACCTAGTTCGTATATAATTACAAACACGTAATATATTAATTTTTGAAAATAATGTTATTCTCAAGTATCAGTTTGGTTTATAGTTATGCAGTTTTCGAATAACTAAATCTCTTGCCAATTTTAATTCCCACTTAATTTGAATTTTATAGGAGCATTGGTCTTACCGTGGAGCTCTGCAGGAGGACTGTCTTAGTTCCGAACATGTTCGGTTTCGTGCTTCCGTCCATCGATTTCGTTTGCGTAACAAACTGCATTTATAAGATTTCTGTACAACATAAGTATCCCCAGTGAATCACGATGATGACTTTATGCTGTTAAATGTCTCCCTACTTATAACGTTAACACTAATAAATAATTGACTTTAGAATGCAATGTAACACACCGAAATCGACATTTTTCCCAATATCCGCAACATTGCACGGAAGGTGTCGTGTGTTTTCTGATTCCCGTAAAGAAAGCCAAATGAAACTATTTTTCGGTTTTACACACTGTGAATACAATCTGAATGCTGCAGCTGCGTTCCTGTAACGGTGTGTCCTCACTTGTGCTACGAAACGTCTTCACTATTTATTTTTCCAACTTTTGTATTCCGCAAATAACTAGTTCAACTGTTCATAATTTCCCAAAGCTAGGTTTCATTTCGGAGGCGAATAAATACTTTTGCGTCTTTTCTCCTGTTGGCGATGGAGGTTCTCAAGGCTTAGCGATCAACCCGGAGGAGAAGAGCAAAGACCTGGTCGATATTCCTGCTACACCAGCCAGTGGAGCAAAAACGGAGTCATCTTCTGACAATGAGAGGAACATGTCTGTGTCTTCCTCTGGTAAAGAGAGCAGTTGATCTCTATTTTACCGTGTGTACACCCTGCATACGATGTGAAGCTATAATACACGGTATTAAACAGATCATAATTTAATTATATGTGGCAATTTCAGAGAGACATGTATCGATTCAGACTGAGCTGGAGGGCCTGGAAAAGCTGGTAGACCTTAATGGAGGTAAGTAAAGAGTACTATCTAACACACACTGATTATAGGCTACAGTACTGCTCTCACATGTTTCTGTGGGATGGTACTTAAGGCAATCTGCTCTGTGTGCAGCTGGCAGAAAGAACTGCCCACTTTGTCCAGAAGAAAAGTTCAAAGCTTGTTACAGTCACAAACTACGGCGTCACCTACAGAACCTACACTGGAAGGTCTACGTGGAATTTGAGGGTATAGATCGCAGCGTTCAATTTTTTTTTTTCCCTCTATTTATCATGCGCAGTGTGTTTGGAATTCTTACCAGTAGTGAGTCTTTAGTATTGGGTTTTTGTTGTCACTGTTGTTCTAAATGTATGAATTTTAATATCAAGTGACAGTCGTGTGGTTGTTTAGGTCAGAGAATGTGCATCTGTCACCTGCCCTGCAGACAGCTGAAGCCCAGCCCCAATGGAGACCAGGTGAGCTCCCAAGAGTCAAATTATTAAACTTTTGTCCTGATGCCAAATGGCTGCCTAAGCATGGTTCTGGAGACATGACAGTATGTGAACATTCCCCTTGAGGAACTGATGGATGATAAATTTGTCTATTTGGATTGTGGTGGTGCACCACTGCTGATATAGGACCCCCCGCCCCCATCCATCTATCCAGTTTGCCATACTTTGCTGTAAATTACTCCTCATATCCTGTTTAAACTTCAAGGGGCTGGACTCATTGCACTCAGTTATTGCATAGCTGGTAAGGAATGACTAGTTCTGTTACAATTGTTTGCTAGGCCACTGGTCGGTTGGTAGCCCATTATCACTGCGTGGTTTGCTCAGTGACCATTGCCCGCAAGACTGACATGATCAGCCACCTCAAACGCCACGTGAACAAGGGCGAGACTGAGGCCACCTACACTGGAAGCGCGGAGGTGCCTTTTGAGGATCCAGGCAAGTTCCACATCACTGCCATTAAAATCTTGCTCTCCTTTCTTCTTTCAGCATAGCCCCGTGACTAGGAGACCTAGGTCCAGAAAAGAACCTGCTGGTTCCGTATTTGCAGAACTCTTGTGGAAAGCTTACAGAACTACGTCATTAAACATATAATGCAGGGGTGGGCAATGTCATCCACAAAGGGCCAGTGTGTGTGAGGGTTTTCGTTGCCACGCCCTAATTAGGTCAGTAATTAGAGGACTGATTGGCTGAAGAGCCCTCACATCTGACCTACAGCTGACATACAGGTTATCCCAAAAACCTGCATACACACTGGCCCTTTGCGGATAAGATTGGCCACCCCTGATATAACGTATAAATATGTGAACTTTAAAATTCAAAGCTTTGTGAATTTATAACCATAACCCACTTGGCAATATAGAATATTTCTTTTGGTATTTAGATTAATTGTAATATTTAATATAATTGTAATATTTTTCTCTTGTCAGTTCCTTCTGGACAGACCTATGAAATAATGAAAGAATTGGGGACCAATGTTCAGCTCCTTCCGAACTACACCACCCCACAGAAGAGTGACACCTACTTCAACCGGAAAATGAAAATGAACAGGTGTTGAGGGGCTGCACACAGATGGCCTAACTGATTGTTAAACTTCATAGGTTTTTTTTTATGAGAGGGAGATTTAAACTTGACTCTTGATCTTGCAGTTTTAGTTTCGGTTTCAGACGGTCAGAGTAATGGATTCAGAATTGGGTTTTTTTTGGGTTTGAGCGAACTGTTTACTTCCGTATGCAGAAGACATTTTATTTAGCCTTTTGGCTATTTTTTGTACGCTCAGAGCAGTGACCACATTGTTCTGATGTCCTCCTGCAGACAGCTTGTTTTCTGCTCGTTGGCAGTTCTGGCAGGAGAGAGAAACCCTCTCGAGTGTCTCGATGCTTTTGGTGCCACAGGTAGGTTCTGGACAGTATGTCCCAGGCTCATTGTTATGCTTGTATATATTTTTTTACCTCAAACTTTGTCACTATGAAGGGGTAAGACTGTATGTTCCATCAGAGTAAGTGAACCAGAGGATGGAATTATGAGTGTTAGCGCATTCAGCACATTGTGTCCCCGCCCTGTTCACTGCAGGCATCATGGGTCTACAGTGGGCTAAGCATCTCCGTAACTCGGTCAAGGTGACCATCAACGACATCAACGAGGCCTGCGTTAAAATGATCCGGGAAAACTGCCACCTCAACAACATCCGAGTGGAAGGCAATCGAGGGTCCCGGCACGCCGAAGATGCACCCGTCGCGTCGGTGGAGGTCGTCAAGATGGACGCCAATGTTGTTATGCACTTGCGCCCCTTCGATTACATGTGAGTTGAGTGACCACAGGATGGGGGGTAGGGGTGCTGTCACCAAAACCACGGTGATGGGTAAAAAAAAAAGTGATTAAAAACGTGTCGTTTTTGTCTTGTATGCATGAAACGTAATGTGCTGACTTAACAATAGTATTATTCAGTTTCTACCAGATCTGCTCCACACTGTTTGACTGCACTGTGAGCTACATATCCTCACAGTTAATGGCACCTTTGGGCACCGCTGCTTTGCTTGGTCTAACGCATTTCTCGATCCTGACAATTCCTCTAAATATCCATACTCTGGAGTTATTTGGATTCTTCTCCTCATTATGATAATGAGTAGTTGGTGCCTCTAAGAGAAATCTTACTGTTGGAGTACTTGGGCTTGGCCCCTGTACTACAAATTTACAAACCTCGCATAAACAGTGCATGCCTTCCCCACACATACCAAGACTCCGGTCGCGCTAATTTTCTCTTCATTCGATCGCTCTTTCGGACCGACTTTTTTTTTCCACTTGTTTATCACTATACACTGTCTGATTCCCTGCCCCAGCACACTGTGGGTATGATGCGTGCTCGTCACAGGTCTGCCAGGCACCGACGCTCTCGGGCATTGTGACTCGCACGAGACGCAGTAGTCGGCTGCCCAAGCACAAACAATAAAGACAGCTAGCCAGTGACTTCTGCCATCTGTACTCAGAACCTTGCACAGATTCCCCTTAAACGATATTCAGAAGGAATTCACTTACTGCAGTCTTTGCTGAACCAGGAGGGGTTTCCCGAAGTCTGTCCCTGGTTCTCAGCTTAGCAAATGATTATTTCCTGTTAGTTATTTTCTCAGTCATGTAGTACCTTGACCCTCCATTCATCTGAAACATTCCCTCTCTCCTGTCTTCAACCTTGGGTAGTTGCCCTGGTAACTATCATTATCTGCTCGTTCTGCACCTCCTCTGCATTCCATGTGCTCTTGCTGTAAAACATCTTTCCTCTCTTTTCTCAAGCCATTCAGGGTCATTGTGCCCCGAAATATATTCTTATTATTTCAGAGATAAATTGAGTAAAAGTAACTTAAACTACTAAAATTTATAAAAGTTTTCGCACACACTGAGATTTTTTACATTTGCATGTTACTAAAAATACAGACAATATTCTTTTCTAATGAATAACTTTATAGTACGTTCACAATTTGAGTACCTTTATTAATGAGAGAATTTCATGTCTTTGACTTATCAAAGTAACCTCTAGCAGTTGTAAAAGCAGAGAATTTGAGGCATCCTTTCTACAAGGGACTTTAAATGCTGCTGTTTTGTGGGATGAAACAGTCCATTCATAGTTGAGGAAACTTACTTTATTTGTCTTTCATTCATAGTTCTTCACTCAACTTTCCAATACTTAACGAATAAAATGGCCGTTCATGAAATAAACGGAAAAGTGGTCAAAACCCATGGTTTGCAGCAACTGAAGTGTAAACCACTAAAACCTACTAAGTTTGAAATTTATCTCCCACATGAATCACTGGCTTAAAAGTGACTCCTAACTGACCAGGGATCGCAAACAAATTATTTCCCGGGAGAAAGAGAAGCTACACAAAAACGATCTAGACAAAAATTAAGGGTTTGTTATGCTTTAGGATCTTCATGTAAAATTTTTATTATTATTGGTGCTGCTTCTGTTGTTAAATTCATATTTATCCACCTTCCTCATTCATGTATTTTTAAAATTAATCAAAGGGATGAAAAATGAATGCAATGCATTTTTTGAAGTGATATTCCTGAAATGACCTATAATGTTTGCTGGTGGTTGCAGACACCTGGACCCCTTTGGGACAGCAGTGAACTACCTAGATGCGGCCTTTCGGAACGTGCGCAACCTGGGCATCGTATCGGTGACGTCCACCGACACGGGGTCGCTGTACTCCAAGGCCCCGAACGTCACCCTGCGCCACTACGGCTGCCAGATCGTGAGGACGGAGTACTACAAGGAGCTGGCCGCACGCATGGTCGTTGCTGCGGTGGCAAGGTGCTGCAAACTCAAGGGCAATTTTCTTGGTCAGTGTGTCATAGTCTTGGGGGAAACTCAGTTTAGGGTTAGTGCGACGTTTGTTTGGTCCTCGTGCTGCGAGACGTTTGTTTGGTCCTCGTGCTGCGAGACGTTTGTTTGGTCCTCGTGTTGTGGGTTTAGGAATGCATGTTTTGTTTGGCACATTGCTTGTTTGGTTAGTTTAGTTGTAGTCTTAAGAGAAATGTTTGTTTGATTAGTGCTTTTTTAGTTAGGTCAGTGCTTCATAGTGGCTTTCGGAGGAATGTTTGGTCAAAGCCTTTTTGTTTTTGGGAAATGTGTGTTTAGTGATTATGGTTTAGACTTAAGGGGAATTAGCGTTCATCTTTAAGATTTCAACACATTAAAATATTTCAAATAAGATGCATGACTCAGGAGTCGTGCTGTAACTTTGCGCTCGTTTGTTCGGCCTGCTCTTACTTTCGCCTCGCATCCCAGTCGATCTGTCAGCGGAGTAGCGGCTGGTGGCGGATCCCAGGCCGGGATCCTGACGCATTCTGTCCCCCGGCAGGGCGGCCGCGCGCTGCAACAAGGGCGTAGAGGTGCTCCTGGCCGTCGCCGTCGAGCATTTCGTGCTGGTGGTGGTGCGGCTGCTGCGGGGGCCCACGCAGGCCGACGAGGCGGCAAAGAAGATCCGGCAGCTACTGCATTGCCAGTGGTGTGAAGAGCGCGTCTTCCTGAAGCCCGGGAGCATGGTGGAAGGTCAGACCTGGGGAGGGGCGGGACCTTCCCTGCACTGTGGCGGTTAGCCAGTGCGACAGATGGCTGTATAGGGGGTGAGGGGCTCCGCTATAGTCTGTCTGATCTATCTATCCATACGCCCATGTCGCACGCCTCCCCGCAGCAGGTTCCTCGGGCTTTACCCATTGGCTATCTTGGCAAAGGTTAAAGGTCGTCACTCCTGCTCTCCTGATTTGCCTATTCCTAGAGAGCCTATACAGACAGCTGCCCTGCAGCTGCCATGGGAGCATGCCGGGAAAGACTGCTGTGGAGCTGGGCCCCCTCTGGTAAGCGTGGGCCCTCCCCTGATGCCCCCTCGACATGGGTGGGTGGGTGGGTGGGGGTGTCCCACCTGTGTGTGTGATCCCTCTCATCCTTCTCCAGGGCAGGTCCCCTCTTCAACACGGGCTTCCTGCGCCGCATGCTGGCTGCAGCCGTGCAGTACAGCATGGATGACGTGCAGCCACTGGTGAAGACGCTCATCTGCGAGTCGGAGTGCACCACCCTCAAGTCCTTCTCTGTCCACGGCCCCACGCTGCACGCCAATCAGGGTGCGCCCGCCACTTCTCGGCCGCCGGCGACTAGCAGGCCCCCGCCATTACCCTCGTGGTCACGTTTCGATTTGCGTTTTATGAAAAATCGAAGTTTCTCCTCCCCTTTTCAGTGGAGTGCGGTGTGGTGATTAAAACGGTCCATAAGGCAGAGGACACGGCCTCAGTGGACCAATCAGGTGATGTATCGTTCATGGAGAAATATAGTGGCATTTCATTTGAGAAAGAGCTGATTTGCGCCCTCTACAGTCATGGTGGGATGTGACTGCAGGTCCCTGAGCCAGGGAATCTGTTTTTTTTAGCACAGGCGGCCAATCTGTTAACCTGATAGGTTGGTGGTCTTGGGGACGTGGGCTTGGCATCATGCGGCATGGTAGGAGATCGTGTTTTGTGCCCGTAATTGGACCGTAGGGAAGAGGAAGACGACTGAGGAGTCCGGGAACGTGCTGAAGAAAGTGAAGTCGGAGACGTCGATGGAGCACCCTGCGTTCTACTACAGCATCCACCGGCACAGCATCCGCGGCATGAACATGCCCAAGTGAGCGCTAACCTGCCCCACCCCACCCCAACCGCACTCCGACACAAGGCAGCAAACGAAACGCTCCACTAAAATATCACCTGCAAGGGGAGTAAATTCAGCCCAGTGTTCGTTTAAACAGAATCATAAATCCGACATTCCGTCTCTGGAATATGAAACTATCGCATAATTTATTTCATATTTGTATGATTGTTATATGATGTCCGGCCAACATTCAGCTAAATTCTCTCGTCTGGGGACTGTTTGCCCTCAAAGGTAAATTTTATTTACTTGTTGGCTTGTTTTGTTTTTTGTTTATAACAAAATGTAAATTAGCACTGGCTGCTAAAGCTGCACTGAACAAAGCAGAGAGGCGTGTGTTCGGTCTGAGCCGCTGTGTTCGGTCTGAGCCGCTGTGTTCGGTCTGAGCCGCTGTGTTTGCTCGTTGCCAGGTTGAACAAATTTCTCCAGTACCTGACAGAGGCAGGATTCCGGGTCAGCCGGACCCACTTCGACCCGACGGGGGTACGCACCGATGCCACCCTGAGCCAGTTCAAGGCAGTGCTGACCAAGTACAGCGTGCCCACCTACTCCGCCACGCAGGTGGGGGCCCGCAGCCTGAGCGTCGACGAGTGCTGCCGGCCCGTGGAGTGGGGGCGGGGGGGGCGGCGGGGGGGCCGGGGCCCGGGGCGGGGGGGGGCGGGGGGGGGAGGGGAGGCGGGGGGGGGGGGGCGGGGGGGGGGGGGAGGGTTGTGTGTGTGGT
>JABFDZ020000037.1:15129733-15148479 GCA_019775955.2 Pollimyrus isidori
TTTTCTATCCTACCTGGCTTCTGATGAGCCACAGCTGTTCTCAGGTAAATACCAGGAGCAGGTGTAGCTCATCAGAAACCAAGTAGGGTAGAAAACCTGCTGGATAGTGGCTCTCCAGGACCAGGGTTGGTGACCCCTGATCTAGGAGGAGGTACAGTTTAACAGGAGGGTCCACGATACAAACAATCCATGAGGAACCTCTTTCTCCGAGAAGGATGAAGTCAGGGAACCAGACAGAGGTGAAGCTGCAGAGCAACAAGACACTGACTGGAGTCACCAATCCACCTGACCAGCATCTTGGAAACAAAACCCACGCAGACATGATTACAGCCCACAAGCGGCACTAAACGTAACAAGCAGCTGCAAGCTACGCTACCCGCTTAGCCCGCTACCCGCTTAAGCCCGCTACCCGCTTAGCCCGCTACCCGCTTAAGCCCGCTACCCGCTTAAGCCCCTCATATTACAGTAACAATGCAGGTAGGGCTCACTTATAAAATCACCAACTTAACACTGAAAAAGTAATGATGCTAAAAAGAACCAAAACACGTAGCAAATCTTAATGGAATACGCCATTGCGCCAATAAACACTGTATTTGAGGGCTTTCTAGAGGATTCTAAAGCGGACCTAGTTTGCGAGCAGGGATCTTCTAGTGTTTCAGGCCAGTCTCAAGAACTCCACCATTAAAATGCAGGAGGCCAAGTCCAATTCAACAAACAAAACAGATAAAAGAGAATGAAAAGAGGGGAGAGTGACGGGACACATGGGTTTTTCTGGTTGTTTTGGGAATCTGCATTTCCTCCCTGTATTCAAACAGGTTTCCTCCGTGTGCTTCTAAATTGCTCATAGTGTGTGAGGCCCATCACAGACTGACATCTGATCCAGGTGGTTCCTGACTTCTGCCCTGTGCCGCCAGGCAGAGGCTCCAGGTTGTACTACTGTAGGTAAGTGGTTATAGAAGATTGCTGGATTGTAAAATTTTAAAATGAACAAACACAGGGGGACGGGGACGTGATGGAGACAGAGACAGACAGCCGAACAGAGAGAGAGAGAGAGAGCCGGGCAGGGAGAGAGAGAGACAGACGGTCAGGCAGAGAGAGAGAGAGAGAGACAGACAGCCAGGCAGAGAGAGAGAGAGACAGACAGCCAGGCAGAGAGAGAGAGAGACAGACAGCCAGGCAGAGAGAGAGAGCCGGGCAGAGAAATAGAGAGATAGACATACAGCCAGACACCGTGCATGGAGAGACAGAGAGTTGGGAAGTCCTGCTCACCCGGACCGCAGTGCAGTGATGATGCAGTCGGCGCAGAAGCGGTGTAGACACTCTTTAGTGGTCATGGTATTCTTCAGCATATCCAGGCAGATGGGGCACATGAGCTCGCTGTGCAGGCTGCGGGGCGACACGGCGATCTCCAATCCATCTGTGATGGCCTCCTACCAAAGGGGATGCCACAGGTCATCGAACGACACCCCTGTCTGCACCCTGCATATCACACACCCTATTCAGGCTCAGTCCTAAACGTTATGCTAACAGCCACTCCAGTGATATTGATAATGCTGCATGAATTGCTTAAGAGGTACAATCTGATCAACAATATATTAAAAGTTTATAGGTGTGTTTCAACCAGGCATTGACTGAATTCCATGCAACAAACTTCCCTTCCTTTAAGTGCATGCTTTTGTGTAGATCTATGTTATGCTCACGCACAGTAGACATGCATTTCGGAAGCCGTCTTGACGATGGGGGTCTTACCTGCGGGGTCCTCTGCAGCTCATAGAGACTAAGTTCCCACGTCTTACTCAGGGGCTGAACCCCGTTCGCTTGCACGGTCTGGGTCATGCTTTCGAGCTGCAAAGAGTCACGTGTGTTTACGTGAGAAACATTCTTTGCAAATTATATAAGTATTTCAAGAATCAAAATTGTAGCAGAAGGGAATCCGCGGGTTGACGGCGGTGATGAAACTTTCAAATATCTGTAATTATAAACGCGCTTCTGCTTCCCGGGACATGCGGTGTACACCCGTTTCTGGACATAAACAAAAACACGTTATTGCTATATCATTGTCATTTCAACTGCTGCTCAGCGCCAGGCGCCCATACTCCTACATAAACATGCCAGCACCGTCCACCCCTAACATATGTTTTTCGCAAATGCAAATATGGAGATCATGTTAGAACGATGCTTATGGGCGAATCTTTTGCTATCGGAACACTTTGTATTCGTATTCCCGTCGTCTTTGTGTGCCTGGGATCGGCGATACATCTGTACAAGGCATAGCGTTGCAAAAAAAGAGAAAGGAAAAAATAATGCATTCAAGCTTTCTCTTTCAAACGTCAATTTCCCATCCGACAATGCGATTTCTTTCCTCAAAGGAGGGATCACAGATCTAACTAACCTTAGTTTCAATTCTGTGCTGTCATCTATTGAAAAGAAAAACAATAATTTATATAGCGATGGTGGACGAACGTACAAGGGTATATCGCGGCTCCATAAATAAAAGCGCAGTCGCCGTCTGATCGCAGCTAAAAAGAAACAATCACCCACTGATAGAAATGGACACCCGTTTAGTGAGTCATGCACCGAACTTAAACCCAAAAACGGCGATAAAAAGCAGATGGGGGCCGCGTACTTACATTTTGAGCGGCGCCGACACGCTGCAGCGCACCTCTCTCAGGGCTCAATATGGCGATCGGCGGCTACGCAATGGAGTTCGGGAAACGCGGGGAGATGCATATTCATTACCCTCCGCAAGCCAGCGCTTACAACAAGACCGTCTTGTTTTTATACGACCCAAGTGAAATGCGGGCGGTTTTCTTGCAGTTTGTCTAGATTTTCATGCAAATATATAGACTACTTTTAAAAAATAATATAAATTGTTTTTTTTATTAAAAAATAGTGACTAGTAAAACAATTCAAGAAATTATTTAATAAATGTATCATAGGTAAAAGTAATAATAAAAATATATCATTATTAAAATGTTATAATAAAAATAATAAACAAATCCAGGATTTAACAAGTATGGTGGTAGGCTACTATATACATCTAATGTGGGCTTACATTTTTTAAGATGCTTTCTTTTGAAAATTGCGCGTCCTTAATTAACCATAATTCCTAACATTTACAAAAGTGTAATAAAAATTTAGTTTTATTCCAGTTTTGCCACAAGGCACAGTAAAAAGGCTGTTCTTCACGGCTAGTTCGGAAGTTGTGCTGCTGTTTCAGTGTATCTATCAAACACCACAATATTTTATCTGGACTATAAATTATTTTTACGAAGCATTTGTAGACATCGATGGGATGACGATCGGCAGTTGGGAATGAAAATGCGCAAACAAGCGCTTCATCCGTCTCACCCGGGACTGCCGCACCCCACCTCCTCCCCATCATTTAGTGACAGGCGGTAGGTCGGAAGATTTCAGTGAGACGCCCTCACCAAAAGAAACACTTGATACAAGAAAACCAGCAAGTAAGAGTGTTTCCCCCGAACCGATTTTGCACTATGGGAGTATCCTCCTCCAGTCTCCTGGATGAAAATAAAATCAACTATATCCGAGGTAAATCTCTTTTCGTACTGCGAGTAATTAAGTAAACGTTCACAAGACACGCTACTGTATCGTTCTTGATTAACACAAACAATTCAGTTACTGAAACAATTAATTGGATAGTATAGCTGGATTATTTGCAATATCGTATATAATTGTTTTGCTATCGGTAGTTAAAAACTATAATCGAGTTCTTGCAAACTTTTTCATTTTGTTCATCTTGAATCAGAATTAGTCCACAGAACTGCTTTTAACGAATATAGAATGTGTCGTTTTCTGTTGTTATTGCAATGTTATTCTGTAATCCGTCATGAAATCAGTGCCAAGGTTTCATTTCTGCTATATATGGAACTGAAAGACCATCACTTCGCATTGCTGAACTGGCATTTCAGTATTATTTTTAAATAAAATATTTAACCAAACAAAACCCCATTAACTCTTTTAATGCTCAACTTTCTGTAGTGTAATTTATATAGGCTACGACAGATTTTCCGTGAAGCTATTAACACGTCGAAAATCATGAGCGTGTCGGATGGCTCACATTTAGTTATGTTCGGATGAAATACGAGTCGGGGCGAAACAGAAATGGGGTGCGGGATAATACAGATGGAGGTGAATCTATAAGGAGACCGAAAATGATTACACCGTCCCTTAAAACTCTTCTCAACCTCAAGCAGGTTTGCTCTAAAACGAAGTTATTTCATTTTAATTAGTTACAGAAAAACGGAACGATATGATCGCCTCAGTACGGAGTCCTTCAGGTATAAGGCATGTAATTCCGATTCGCAATGGATATGTTCAACATAAAAAAACCTATTGTAGTTCTAGAATAACTCATTTTTAGAGAAATGTAAATATACACGACATGCAGTTGTAAGATAAAAATGTATTTCTTGGTTTCTAGGACATGTTGTAGGCCTATTCTTCAATTACCGCCATGCCAAGCTTTAATTAGACTTAATTGCCTTTTATTTAGTAACACCTGTTCTTGGTGTTTCTGCACCACCTCAGAGATACAATGAAGGTTAGTCAGAGTTTGACAGTGACTCGGTAATGAACATGCATGCATTGCCAGCTGGTATTGTCTGTGAGGTGGGAATGTGTAACTCCCAGGGAAGTGTGCATGAGTAATTCATTTTTTAAAAGGAACGTCACGCCCATGGAGTATAGCTCACACATCTGACTTTGTTTGGGAAGCAAAACCCGACGTCAGATGAGTGACACGTCCAGGAGTGGAGCTAAAAATGAAGGATTTCCGCCATGGTGCGCTGAATTGGTGCCTTGTGATTTCGGCGTCGCAGGCTTCCTGGGCTAGTCTATTTAGCTCCACTGGGGTATGACATATTTAAACTGTATCATTTAAAGTACACACTGGGTATACTGAGCACTCCTTGTGAAATTCCAAAACGAAGGTCTAAATGAGCATCTAAAGCCACAGATGACACCTACTTGTGAGGGCGTATCCAGAGGAAAAAGAAAGTTGTAAGGAACAACCTGTTATTGTTAGATTTAGCACACTGCATGCCTGAGTCCGCTCGGGGTTTGCTTTAAATGTGTCTAAAGCCACATGGAAAATTTAAAGAGTCGTCCAGAATCTTTCTATTAAAAGAACATGTATTACATTACTCAGATTCACACCGGGACGTTGGAAATTGGAAAACGGCTCGACCAGGTTTTAACGCATCGCAGACGTTCGCTACAAACTGCATGCGCATCGTGCCCCGCTAGCTAATAAATGTGCGATGAATTAAAACTGCATAGTGGATGTTTCCCCTGTTGCATTATGTCATGTATTTTACTGGCTACGTAAGAAGGGGTATTTAGCCAAGGCTTCTCTTTAGGGGCCGTCATCTTCGTCTATTTACATCTACAGAGTGTAAGGGCCTGGAGGAGACTGTAATGTGGGTATTGTGATAACCTTGTCAATCGCTATCGTTTAGACAGGCTGCTAAAGCAATCCAAGATAATGAAAAATAGTGAACCTCTGTTTTTTTTTAAAAAAAAAGTTTGCGACGAGTATGCATTTTAAAATACGTAAATGCTACATGCAGTCAACAGCTAAGGCAAACAAATACGCGACTTGCTTTTGGAAGCAGCTTCCATCGGTACAAAATTACCTGGATTAGCGGCTGCGCGTGACTGTTTAGGCCCAAGAAGCCACAATGCAAATTACTGGCCTTGCTAACGTCTCTGAGAGCAAATTCTTCAAACAATCACATTTTCCTGGCACTTTGTTTCGAGGACAATCCTGTACCTCACTTCCATGGAAACTCTTTCTTTTTTTTTTCCTTCTTGACAAGGGCTTCGCAGAAGATTTTGGGTAAAGCTGCTTTTATTGCAAAGCATTCATATTTTACTGGAACCGTCAGTTGGTCTTGGATTGTTTATGTTTAAATAGATTGATTTGTTACACAGACCAGGGTTAGCAGACCATGACTGTCCCAAGCTCAGGCAAGTTTCTCGTGCATCCACAATCAAAAGCAAGTTTGCAACAACAATAGCATACAATTGCTACATGCAATTAGTAAATGCTTTGCTGACTTGTAATCAAAAGAATAATGCTTTAGAATTATATATTTTTTTGTCTTCGGTCATTTTATTGCTGAAGAACTCGACCAGTCTGAAAGAAATCCTCAGAACAAGGGAATATTTGGGAATTTCAGATGCCCCAGTATGGCAACCCCCCCAAAAGCAGCAAGATTCAGCCAGCGCCCCAGCAAACTGGCACAGCACCCTTGGTGGGCCTGAGTTACACAGTTAATAGAAGTCTTGGGTATTTACACTGTGATCTACACAAGCTACTACACTGTGGCACAGGCTTTTTAACAGTCAGATTATCACATGTCATAGTTGTCACAGTGATTCTCACTGCAGCCTTAAAGTTCATTAGCAACCTCCACTGTGTTCTTAATATGAACCAAATATACAGAACAACACACATTAACATCCGTATTTACTCCCTGTTGCAGTTATGTATGAAAGCACTTGCATATTTAACCTGTTCATTTTAGGGATTGCCACTGCTCTTGCTTCTATTCAGGACAAAAAGGTTCCAAAGAGATTAAGAATGAAAACCTTACAGAACAAAGTCCACTTCCTGGGAAAAAAAGCTGAAGGTTTAGTCTTTGAAAAGAGAGAATTCTTTCCCAGATAATTATTTTGAGTTTTGGTAACTGTAAACATACAATAATAGTCCTCATGCAGGGATAAAATTACTGGCAAGAAACCACTTTTAAGTGAAAAAGTCAATCGGACCCAGGAATTCCCTTGTGCTGAGAGCTGAGATTCTTGTTGGATGCGTTTTTGGCATGCAGAGCAGGACTGATTCCCCATGAGCCTATCATGGTGTGGGTGGAACAAGAGAGGCCATCCAACAGAATGTCATCATGTCTTGGACCTTAGCGTAATCAGATAAACAGGCAAACCGCTGGATTAACAGTTTAACTACATGGATAAAAATATGGCTTTATTCACATCGTTAGCAGTTCTTTAAGACAGGCTGGTATACACGAAAAAAAAGATTTCAATGATATTAAGTTTGTTTTTACTGTATCTGTTGAAAATGATGTCACTGAGGCATCAGCGCTGTATTGTTGCTAGAAGCTGAAATAATATATAATTTCTTCACCGTTTTGGTTTTTGAATGTCTGCCTTGTCAAATCTGCTTCCTGGAGGATCCCCAGACAGTCTGTATTTTTGCTGCACTCCAGCTCTCAACAAACCTGTACCACGTGTTCTTAATTGGTTGATTGTTTGGTTCAGGTATACTGGGAAGGGGCAAAGATATGAACTGTCTGCGGGTCCCCAAAGACTGAGCTGAGAAGCACTGGCTTGAAGAATGAATTCCCATTTTGGGCATTTTTTTTGTTGTTGATCACATTCTGGAGATGCCTGTGCAGCATTCCACAGTGATGCCGTACTTTGTGTAACCTTCTCCTTGCGGCCCTCTGGAACCCCGAAGTGAAGACGTCAGTCGATTTCAAAATAACATTCCTCTCTGAAAAGGACACTACTTGTGGCACTGCGAAACTGACCCTGAATCGCCATATTAAAGGTGCATATCGTATCCAGGATCAAATTACATTTATCAAATGCACAACAGTATAGCCTACAGCAGTAGATGCAGGAAATGTAATGAGTTTCCTTGAGAGCTTCATATAGACATAAAACGTAAGGTGAAGGATAAATAAAGGAAGATAAATTCAAATAATAAAGTAAGGGGGAAAAAATAGAAATGTATAAACTGCAAAATGGCCATATTAATAATCTGATCAGCCTTACTGCCCGTGAGCAGGAGCTGAGTTGACTGTGCATGGCTACATTTATGGAAATGACAGCTAAAAAGACAATAGATATGATCAATATTGTTGACACAGATGTAGCCCATTGGCACTACTTCACCTAGAGGTTAATGTGAGTAACGTGTGTAACAAAAAACTGATATGATGCATCAGTGGCAGTGCACGTTGTGGTGTGATTTCCACACAGCATTCCACCTCAAAGCTGTTGATATTTGAACATTTAGGGAACAAGAGTACAATTAATACATAAATTACTGTGCAGTTTATTTTGAAAGAAACAGGAATGAGAGCCTCTTGCCTGTCTGCTGAGAAGTTAGTTTCTGAAGTATATTTTCAGGTAGCTCAGGGCGGGCTACACGGATTTCCAATCAGGCTTGTTAGTAGGTAATACTCCTCTCAGATTTCAGGACCTGTGTTTATTTTCCAGACTTTCACAGTCTGCTCGGCTGCCCAGAACTGGATTATTCTGACCATAATCTGTTTGAAAGCTGTCACATCTAGGTGTGTGGGAGACTGAAAAACACCTGTCAGGGAAGGTTAAGCTTGTGATTTTCTCCTATTAGATACAAAATGGGAACAGAAGAACTGGACTGAAGCTAATCAGAAGCATGTGACTCGTGTTATTCGATAACAAATAGCTGTTAGTCTAAGGATTCAGAAAATGTTATGTAACTGTGAAGTAATTCGATTTGTTTTTTTATGGAATCATTTCCAATACATACCGTTTCAAAAAGCTTGGAGATAAATTATACAATTGAAAGGTATGTATCTGCTGTTGTACCATGATTAATGTTGCCACTAATTGCTAGTCTATGTTAATCCACAGACACACCCACTTTTAGCTTCAGTTTAGGTTAATAACCTGCTCCGTTACAGCAGTGGGACTGGAATCAATAGCTTTAATTACCTGAAGCAACTTCTTACTTTTCATTCTCTTTATCATATCCTGTTATACAGCTATATTATTTATGGATATTTATTGATGTGACTTTCCAGTGCTTTTAGAGAAAGTACCAATTGAATGGCCTTTAACTGTGTCTTTAGAAGAATTCACACAAGGCCATAAACTAACCATAATCAGGTCAGGCAATTCCTGAGGTCGCCGTGAAAGTCTTAAATCGTGTCAGGAAATAGGCCACAGAGTGAACTCCACAAATGCGAAATAAATCCTGTGAACTGCTCATGCACAATAAGATAGCAGCAGTCGGTTGGTAGCCTCAGGTTAACAAATTAACCATCCGGTTTGCACTCAAAAATGCACCTGGTTCTATCAGTGTAATCCGGACTGACCTGTAGAGCAATTCGGTGTAGATCAGTGGGATTTTTTTTCTGGAAGGAGGTGTTGCAAACAAGGTAGGTTTTCCTGGTTTCACTGAATAAGCAAGCAATTTAAGGACAGCAACTTCAAGTGAGACACGGAGTCAGTGCATTAAAACCATGTGTGATGGGGATTTTGCACAGTTACTGGGACTTGGAACACATTTGCCGCATTTTACACGTACACAGCCATTTAGTTTTTTCTTCAACCACCAGAGAGAAAAAATCTTCTGTTATTAATTTAAAGCTTGTGGGGGAAAAATGGCCAACAAAATAAGGATTTAGAATAACAGAACTACTGTAAGTAATGCATATTTTCATTCTTTTGTTCAACTATGTGCAGTATAGAAAAGGGGTCCTGGAATTATTTGCTTTCTAGATATTCACAGGGCAGAATATGCAAAGTGAAGAAGTAGATGTAAAGTGAGAAGGTGTTTACCCATAATGCGACTGACTCCAAATTTTTTGTCAGTTGACTAATTAACTGTCGAGGTGTCCTTTGAAACTGCGAGGTACATTCAACCTAGAGAAATTAAGCACCACTTGTCATTAAAATAGAAGGATAGTTAATATCAGTGGGATAGGCCTGTTTTTAAAGGTTGCTTTAGCTGCTTAACCAAGACTGAAGTGACTTGCAAGCATTGTCGGAACACTGACTTATATCTTTGTATATTTCCAGGGGCAGATTAACTTCTCTGGGGGCCCTAGACTAACATGGCTAGGTAGTCAAAGATAAACGGGAGATAATGAAAAACGGGTGCCAATAGATAGATCTACAGACCAGATTTAATAAGTATAACCATTAAATTTTTCCCCAAGTGGGGTCGGGCCCCTGATGTTTGCTGGGGCCCTTGGCTGTAGCCTAGAAGAGCCTATGTATTCATGTAGTCCCATGCAAATTACCTCCAAAGGAAATAAATTTAAATTCTACTTCTAACAGGACAGTAGAGAATCTTGATTTTTTGCATTAACTTAACAAATGAGCAAACACGGTGTTCGAACGCTTGCTTAATTCAGTAAGCATACTGCAAATTTATTGGATTTATAACAAACATCATGACTTTATGTATTGTTCACACAAGCAATCTCATTGGGACCTTTCCCTTAGTAACACCTTTGCAATAATAAAACATCAAACGTTGGTGTTCAGTGTCCCTTTGGGAGCCAGTGCCTACAATTGCCATTAGCAAAATGGCAAGAACAGAACTGAATGAGTCAGTGAAAAAAATATGACACTAAATAAAATGTGTGTGTGGAAGATATGTGCAGTTATCTTAAACATTGCTTGCTACTGGATCTTTGTTATGAAACCAATAAGTTTGCAACATTTTTAAAGAATTAAGCCAGCATCCCAAGACTTCCTGTGAGCGCTGTGTGTGCATATTGCCACCCAACCCCAGACTGACAGGGGGAAGGAAGGACGATTCCAGGACAGTCCCTGACATTCAGGGGCTCTATTAAACATCTGGGATGGGGCCCAAAAGCTGTAGCGGGGCCCCTTGATATGTGTCTTCCAAGCTGATGATTCTACAGTGTCTGCAGCCTTACATTTCCAAGGAGATCTGTCTTTGAGCATATGTGTGCCGCCACCCCCATCCCAGCTCACACTCCAAAGGGGAACCTCGCACACGCAACTGGGACACGCTGGCATGGGAAAACACACACTTATCAGGCAGCATGTCCACGGAGCTCAGCAGAGGTGTTCTGCAAGCCGAGGGCTATTTTCGGAAGTTCATCCGCTGGGAACTGACCCTGTTTATAATTAGAGTGCTACCGTTGTTATTGTACGCGTTGATCACAGAAACATTACCCTTTAATTTATTCATTGTTTGTTCATCTCTTGAGGCTTGACTGAATGGCATATTCCCAGAGGGTTTATCCAGATTCTGTTGCTAAAATGTTTAATATCCTGTAATGGATATTTATTTTAACTGTCAATACAGTTGACATGAGTATACAGGAATGAATCCAGTACTGTTTGGCGTTTCATCACTTTTTGTTCCTGCATAATGTTGCATTTGTGGGCGGCTGTTCAGCGACGCAGTGCTCACGGCAGTACAGAGATCTGTAGCTGAGCGACTGTGCACCTTTCCTGGGCTCCAACACGGTCTGCTTTCACGTCGAACCCCGAGGCCTCATCTACATCCTGTAATTACACATTGAGGTAAATGCTGAGCAATTACCCCCAAATTAAGACTATTATCAGGCCAGCAGAAAGTGAGCTGTGACGCATGTCGGATCCTGACCGTAAGCTTTGCCAAGTCGTGTATTTATGTGAAATAATAACCTTTACGTTTGACCTGTGCGGAGCCATGTGGTAGGTTTAAAATGCTAATAGTTAATGCTGTATATTCTGGGTTCTCATTTCAAAGCATTTAGTAGAGGGTTAAAGCCATGTAATGTATAATATCTTTATGATTACAAAAACGAGCCAAAATCTGAAGGTGGTGTTGGTGGTGATGGGGGGGGCAAGGATCTGTAAAAGTGTTCAACCTCTGCAAAGTAAATTATGGTACAACCAGACAGTGTATTCTGTGACTGCCATTAACACAACTGCCTGAATAAAGAGCAAGAAGAAAGTCGACAGAAATCAGGATATACAACAGCAGTGATAAGAGGAAGGTTTTCACAATATTTCAAGTGTGAAACACAGGACTTTGTAAGACAGGGGGACTAGAAAGCATTTATTGTACATTGTGCAATGTGCATATACTATGGAAAATATATAATGGAAATATAAATCTTTGTTGAGGAAAATAAAGAATAGTGCCCACAGACTGTAAACATTGTCAATATTACAATGTGTAACTATATAAAGAGATATGGAATCAACCCTGAGCCAAACCATACATTTCCATGAGCCTTCTGACTTAAAGTATGTAGACAATGTGGACTCGTATGATATTGCCAAATTCTGTCTCTAACCCGTGCACCTCGCCACAAATAATGATCTATTTTATCACCTAATAATGATAATAATGCATATAAGTTGCTTGGTGTTGATCAAACCACCCCCCACCCCCCCTCAGCCCAGAGCCCCCAGATCCTAAATAATAAGATACAAGGACATTGTCACATTTCTGAGAAAATAAGAGATTGCCATAGAAGGACAAGACCCTAGAACTGCTATTTGACAAAAAGAATATTGGCAGTGGCCAGTAGGGGGCCCTGACATCAACTCTGGATTTCGAACAATCTTCCTCCAGCTGGGGACATTCCTAATGTTTGTGTCCCATAAGTGTTTTAGTTACAGTGGCTGCTTGCCAAAGCATTGAAAGATGCTCAAGCCTCGAGGACTGGCAGCCTTGGGAACCAAGACTCCAAAAAACAAGGCTACAAATGGAAACTAATAAGGTTTTAGAATGAACAATGGACTAGTTATCTCCTTAATCACATAATCTGATTCTGGCCGCATGCAAAAATCTCCATAGTGATCATGTCATAGGACTGCATTTATTGGTTTGAATTTTGGTGAAAAATGATAAATTAGGCTTGTAGCCCCTTGCTTTTGTAGTTAATGTTTTTATGCTTTTCAAAATGCATATTACATAGCCTCTGGGATGGCTTAATGTAGTACAATGATTACAGTTCAGAACCACAATACAAAATGTATAGCGCCTGTCCTACATAGGATTACACTTTGAGTTCAGCAATCCACCCACTCGTGTCCCCTCCCTTTGGCATCCCTTGTGTTCCTGTGGGACAAATGCTGTCATTAAGCCACACCTTTGCCACTCCTCCGTCCCACTATCCTCTGGGCCACCTTGTGGTTTAGCTCACTTTTAAGACTTTTTTTCTTGCGCTCTGACTCTTACGCATGGATTGGTCGTACTCACAAATGACTGCCAGTTACATGAAGAGGATCTGTTATGTGTGGCAAAATAGCTTTGCGTTCAGGGCCTAGAGAGGGTTTGATTAGGAGGGCTTGAGGAAACTTTAGTGGGGATATATGACGTCCATAACAGGGAGAATATTATACCACTCAGCCAGCTTTGTAGAGGTACTGACCTATTCAGTCGTCTCCAACACTAAACATCACTATCCAAATTACTTTAATATACTGAATTACATCTCAATCAGGAATAAGACCATTTTGCTGGAATTAAAATCACTCAGCTTAGAATGAAAACAAAGACTAATGCTGGGCAAAGTGGAAACTCGTGACTTATGGACTGTGGTGAAGCTATCAGCCTGTTTCAATGTTCTTTGTATCTTTGGAAAGTGTGTCTCTGTCTGTTCATACTGAAGGGTGACTCAAGACCGGTTTGGGCGATTAGTAGATGTCTGTACTCACTGCCAATCGAAAATCCAGCGCTATCCAGATTCATGCCTGAAGTCCAGTGGGGTTATGGTGGGCCAGCCAAAAAGGCTGCAGGCTCTGTGGGGTGCACCTTGGGCCCTGGCCAGCTGTCATGCTTTGAGGCAGGGCCTGGTGATGAATGTTCCTTCAACAACATAGCATTAACAGGGTGATAAGCATTTGATTATTTTACCTTATTGCAGATATTAGAAATGCATTTACCAAGAACATCGCAGAAGAAGAGGTCATGTACTGCCATAGAATTTCCAACCCATGTGCGCATTTTCAACCAAATTTCATACAGAATGCATGCAGAGACATGAGATGACAGAGATCTTTGAAGCACAATGTACGAAATGTTGTTAAAATGTCTGCTTATGAAGGAAATGAGATACTGTGCATGGAAGGCTGAAGTAAAGTTGTAAGCACAGTCATGATCACGCCTAGGCTACCATGATTTTCACTTGGCAACTATTTCACTTAACGTCCTGGTTGTTGGAACAAAATTTTGTTAAATGAGAAGTGGATGTACTTTTCTCATGACTGTCCCATTCCCTGTGCCCTCCACTGAAGCAGTCGACAGATCAGTTCTGCAGATTTTCATTGACCATCGCCTCACTGCACAGGGCTGAGTTAGTGTAATGGCCCAACTTTAACTGACTCTGACTCTGTTCAGATGCTTAATAGGTTTGTGCCAACTCGAAGAGCCAGGTGCAAAGGAAAATGCCGTCGGGCTACACATCCAGCTGCACAACAGGAAAAACAACAACTAAAAATAAACTCTGCCTCACTGGCTGGCCCACCGGTCCTGAAAAGTTGTGAAAGACCCCTGGTTATTCTTCTACGGTGGCCTTACATACAGTTTAGTTTAAATAAAACAGGGTTCAGATGAGGCCCCGCGAGAGCTTTATAACATGGTCTCTCAAATCAACAATATACCTAAATTAATTTATGTCGGAGTGGGCACTTCCCAGTATGGTGAAATTCCACTCTCTATTTTCTTTGGTAACACTGTCACTTCTAGAGAAAGCAATCTGAGGAGTAAACACAGACTCTGTGGAAAGTTTCGACCAACTCCTGAGCGCATGGTTACTTAGCATGGGATGAAAAATCAAACGTGTGGGGAGAAAAGTACCGGTGTGATATTTTTACAGCTGGAATTGGAGAGACTCATGGTAGCCAGTTGTATTTATATTTATAAACAAGAATTCATCCAAAATTAAAGTGTGACTATATTCAGTGTAGTGCAGGGGTGGCCAATTTTATTCACAAAGAGCCACTCTGTATGTGGATTTTAGCTGCAACTCCCTAATTAGATGAACAATTAGAGGACTGATTGGCTGAAGAGTCCTCACACCTGGGTTTGAACAGCTGACCTAAAGGTTACCCCAAAAACCTGCACACACACTGGCCCTTTGCGGATAAGATTAGCCACTGCTGGTCTAGTAATATCAAAAACACAAGACTACTTGAATAATGCAACAGCCGATGACCCCCTTGGTCTCCCAAACCCACTCTCATCTTCCGACCATAACCTCCATGTGCTTGGTACTGTAGGCCAGGCGGATGCTGAACTGCAGGGCTTCCAGGCCCACTACAAACGGCAGTACACCTTGGCCTTCTTCACCTGGCTGCAGGATGAGGTGGAGCAGCACAAGCAAGGCCAAACACAGCTCCTTAAACAGAGGGTAAAAAGGGGCGAGTCTTGGGCTAAACTAGTGTTCTGAGGGCAGGGCAAAAAAATTATGGTATAAAGAGAGAGAACCAATCGGATTGTAGAGGAGGTGGGTCCAAGCTACTGGAAGAGGCAAGACCAAGAAATCTCATTGGTTGATCCAGCTTCCTGTAGTTGCCTGGACCCACCTCCTCTACTTGGTCTCATTGGTTACCCCTCTAAACTAATCGTTTTCTGTTCTGCCCTTAGTAAAACTCACATGAACATTAAACTACTAACTAATCAACCGGCTTAAAATGACAAGATCGACATGCTGGTAATCATTCTACCAAGAAGCAGCGTGGCCGTGTGATTGAACAGGTTTGCCCCTCCCACCAGGAGCCCCCCAAGGCCACCGAGACCTTGTACTCAGAGAAGGTGCTATTTTTTGATGACACCAGGAAGTGGAAGGAGAGGTTTGTGGTGGTACGGGGTGACTATAGTCTGGAGTGCCATGACAGCTATGAGGTGAGTGCCATCCTGCCAGGTCCATCAAGCATTTTAGCCAGCCGGCTCAGCTGCAGCTTGACTATGCTTTAACGCGGTCTCCTCACATCTAGACTTTAATGAAAGGATTGCTGCCACGATACAGTCTGCTGCCTGCGGGGGGCACTGTTCTGACTTCAGAGGAGAAGTACGTGGCCCTGCTAGACAAGTGCTTCCCAGACCCCAACAGTAGGTACAAGTGTGACACTGAAACACAATGAGGTGCTGAGCACAGGGAGGTCACTGGTTCGCCAGTTCATCCTCTTTGTTGCTGGTTCAAGGGGGAGAAGGGAAGGTTTTGGTACATTTACCAAGAGAACAACTATATAATAACGATACTACATTGATCGCTCGTAGGGAAATTCTCCTTTAGCTTACCTCATCTTGTGCTCCATGACACACACACACACACGTGTTGAGAGCAGGCTTAGCAGTAAAGGGTAACTGCCTGCAGCAGCCCCCCTGTAGCTAGAGAGGTGAGGACCTTGCTCAAGGGTCAAGTGCCCAAATTATGTACCCAACCAAGGCAGAGCAGCAGGACGCCTGTCCGTCATAGAAGACATGCACTATGGGCAATTTAGGGTCATCGATTCATCATCTTTTGATGTCTTTAGACCAAAGATGGAAACCACGCAACACAGGAAGAACATTTGACCAGTAACCAGTAGTTGACAGTGCCTTCTAGGTCACACCCAGTGAAGACTGCAGGACTGCATGCTAGTAGGTTTTGTACCAGTGCACTCTATGATTAAGCTCTACTTGATCCATAAACGTGTAGGACAGGTATAGCATTCCTAGCAAAGGAGCCCAACTGTAGTGAAGCAGTTCACCGTGGCCAGGGCCCACGTTTGCAGCTGCACCTGTGTGATGGAAGCTGCCCAACTATGTTAAATGGACCATCGTTCTCCTGGCCCTGATGCCCCTTTAATGAGGTTGGCTGTGAATATCCGAGGCCTGAGTTTAAATGCTCTCTGGAAAATACATTTCCTGGTGCAACGCATAAACATGCATTGCTTTATCTGTGTGGCGCATGACCATGGAGAAAAAGAGAGAACCAAGGCCAGGGGCCAGAGCTACTCCGTAGGGACAGTTTTTTTTTTTTTACTACATTGACTGTCTGAAAGTAAGTCTTGCTGGGACATTATTGTTCAGATGTCAGGCTTTTATGAATGACCTCTGTTTCCAGCACGTGCTCCCATGCCGGTCTGACATCACTGATCTATATAGACGATGATGCTGTCTACAGAATTGGCAAATCCTGGCTACACGTGTTAACTCCCTCTCTCACCCTGAGGCGTGGGTTGGGTTTCCAACTGCAGGTGCCAGCGAGGAGTCTCCCCCACCGGTGGTCATCCCCCAAGGCAAGTTCCCCGTGTTCCTGAGCCTGCCGTACCACAGGGACTCCTACTTCTGCTTCCAGAGCGAAGACCTGCAGAACACCTTCATCTCTGTCCTGACAGACTGCATCCGACACCAGAACTACGGTACCGATGCATGGGTGGGGGCAGAATGGGGTAGATTGGGACTGTTTACAAATAGGTGCAACCATAAATTTAGCTAATTACCAAATCAAGGTAACCTGTAATTAGTCATCTCTCCTGTCAGTCATGTGATCATATGAACATGGCAAAAATAGCTGGCTGAATAACAGCTGTCCTGCATTAAGTCACATGATCTTAACCATTTTGGTCATTCCAAAGTTCTTTTGTGGTTCATTTTCTTATTATTTATACTGTACTTTGGAGGTTCCACTCTTATCCTCATTAAGAATGTTCACAGACAGTATAGGGTTGCAAGAAGGAACCAGAAGATTATCCCAGGCATTATGGGAATCTATTCCATCACAGAGCACATGCACACACAGACAAGCACAAAATTATGGGCAATTTAGAGAATCCAGTGCACCTAACTGCATGACACTGGGGTGTTACTGTGAAAATCCACCTGACAGGGCAAGCTGCATATAACTGGTCTTGAGGACTCGTTACATGTTGGTATGTAGCAGCGCTTGGGAGCCAGGTTTTATTGGGTCATTCGTACCCAGAGCCACCAATGAGCACGGAGAGCACTGAATAACGGAAGGCCTCACTTCCTGTGATGAAAGGCGTTATTTTTAGCTGGTGGTGAGCCACTCTGTAGGCACTCTGCAGTGACATACACTGCTGTTCTCACTGCAGAATCAGAATCTATATTGCCACATTACCAAATATTTTCACCAGCCTTAGTTGTGTGGCAGTAAAGTTTCTGAGATCAATTACCAAAGATGCTTGTCCCTTCACAGGCATAAATTTGTTTTAATATTTGTTTTAATTACTGCATTGCTTTTTTAAAGGAGGGGATTTTTAAAAATCCACCAGTAAGTTACTCCCCTCACACAAAGCTATGTGTCCCTGCCAGAACAATGACTTCTTCATGAAATAACATGGTAACATTTGCCAGGAGGCCATAGCTTCACCACTTCACGTGCCCCCTTCTGCCCATCCAGACTTCCAGAGGAACACCTCATATGAAGTCCACGCCTTCTTGGAAGCTGTCCACTTCTACAGGGAGGAGAAGGGTCACCACAAGTCCTGGGACATGCTCGTTGGCAGTGACGTCTCAGTAAGTGGCCTTCCTGAAAGCCACCATCACCTGTGCAAAGGCCCCTAAATCTTTTCCGTTATCCCGGTGTCTGACAGCTAGACCTGATGTCACAAACAGTGCCACCTAGAGGACAGCAGTTTGCATATATGAGGGGGTGTGGACAGCAATCCCTACCTGGTTTCCTTTACGGCCTCAGGATGGTTCATGGCATCGTGGGGTCCTGGTTGCCCTGGGGGTTTCTTAGCGGGGTCAAGCCCAGTCCTGCTTCAGCACAGCGGCCGTTTGCAGGAAGCCCAATCGGGAAGAAAGCTTTCTGCCTTCTGCTTCGCTTTCCCATCTCTACGCGCCAACCCCTCCCTGCTCGCAACCAAGCCCTACCCCAAGAACACAAAGTGCCGAAAAAAGGCAGGCCGCTAACTCCCTCCGAATCCTGTTCTGTGGAGCCCCCTGCTGGTTTCCATATGGAGACAGCAAAACCGCGGGCCAGGGACCCAGCGTCCCAGCG
>JABFDZ020000037.1:15172678-15188250 GCA_019775955.2 Pollimyrus isidori
TTAAGTTCTCCCCAAGCGAGCTTGATGGGTCGAATGGCCTCCTCTCGTTTGTATAGTTCTTATGTTCTTATGTTCTATTTCAAAACAGAATCATGGTTAAGTGAACAGTGAACTCTAAAAAGGTCAATTCAGGAACCTTATCACCTAAAGTGCTTACATCTTCTTGCACTCCTTCCGCTCTCCTAGCATTGGATAACCCATTTGTCCCAAAATTGTCGCCTCCACCTCATAATGAACTATGAGGGCTTTTTCAGTTGGATGGACATCGATACTTCCGGTCTTCACTCTCCTACACATGAGAATAGGCACAATTTGACAGGACCTCTACACAAAAAAGTGCAATAAGGACAGTTTTCGGTAAACTGGGGAAAACCAAAGGCTGGGGCATGTTTTGTGTATAATTAGAATTTAGCTCAAAAAATTATTTGCTGTATGTCCCATTCACATCTTAAACTAAAAAGTCAGAATTATTATTATATAGCCATTTAAGGGCTAACAGACTGTCCCATTTTGCCAGCATAGCTAATCAGAACATAACTGGAAGAGCAGTCTGTGGTTATCATTATTTTAATGATTTTATATTATTATTACGAATTTTCTAAGTAACTTAAACGCACCCTTGGTCCAACTAGCTTGCCTTTAACATACATACTGTCAGTTAACAAACGGCTGATCTTATCCCTCAAACTGATTAGGCATTTTGGTAGTTTAATCCTGGGACCCAGCATCTTGAAGAAACGGAATTACATTACGAGTTACTTAGACAGTTCCTGGGAAACAGCAAGAAAAACCAGCGCATTTTGTTCATATCGTCACATAATAGAATACAAGACTGATTTGGCATTGTTAGATATGGTTGTTGTATAAATAAGTATATGTGTTAACTTTTGTTAGTGAGTTTTTTTCCGTTACACAGAAACGCTTCGGTTCGCAACATTAGTATGTTAGTTAGCTCTGCTGCTAACCTCTTTAAATATCGCGCATCCTCCGCCTGCATCTCGACCTCCTCGCAGACATGCACCAATAAATAGGACTGCTGATTGTGCACAAGAAAATTAGTTAAGCTGACAGAATATGGTCTATTATTTGTGATTTCCCACAGCCAGAGTAGAGGTTTGACAACTAAAGCGTCCCTGTTGCTATGGTTAGGGAACAGCTTACTCTACCGACATAGATCGAGGAAAACAGTAGTTGGTCATTCACTTAATTTTTTTTTATTATACTGCCATCTACAGGCTGGGAGAACATTTTAAGCGTACTTCCACCACTACATTTCAGTTATAGGTTAAAATAACCTTTTTTTTATTTTTGCGGACAAAAACACATTTTAGTTTCGATTATTTTTATTATCAACACTTTTATAACCACTCATTCATTTAAGTAAGCTCTTTCTTCATTCTAAAAACAAACCTGTATCTCCTTAACAGATATTGGAGCAGAGGATCTAAAAATAATATTTATTTTATTAACTGCTCAATTTCACATAATTGGTCACTTATTTTTTATATTATTTTTGTCATTTTTGTTCAATGACAAAATGTCTTGTTACACAAACAGACTTAAATTTATGATGCTTACACAAATCATGCAACTATGTTAAACTATTCTGGGAATGAAACGAAAAAATATTCCAAATATAATGGCATAACACTGGCCATTTATTTGCAATAAATATCAGGGTGCCTGCAGTGCAACATCCCATATAGAAGATTAGCCATGCAAATCTATCATTGCATTACATTTACCATATTGCACAGAGACTTTTGTCAAAAACAAGATAGATTTTTGAGAAGGCAGGGTCAACTAGTTAAGGTCTGTATATGTTTATGAACAAATCGAATTCACAGTTGAACTATACAAACAGTTTAAGATCACATACTACCACACGGGATATAAAAATAACAGCACACTTTCTAATCAGCCCTCAGTTGTGAGGTTTTAATTAATTCAGTTTTAACTTCCATTTCGCTCTTAATATTTCTGTGTAACATAAATTAGTGTGTATGTGAAGACAGTCAGGACTAATTGATGCCATAGTATTCACGCGATACCTTATAGCAGACATACACAACGCAATCGATGGTGGTCTGTTTACATAGGTTTTATATACACACACACACACACACACACACACACACTGAACTGCTCAAGCAAATAACTGAACGTCTCCAATAAAATGAGGATTGTCATACCTATAGTGGTGCTTGTGATTGATTAATTTTCTTTAAATCCTTTGAATGCCTGATCACATTTCTTCAAAACGGCTGCAAATTTACGTGGCCTCATGAGAGGTAAATATTATACCTAATATTAGTAAAATACCTAGATTTAATAGGTTTGTGTTTCCCAGTGTGACTTCTGTGAATTAGTCATGCAAATTTTTAAACTGCCAAACACTCTTGATAAAATTAATTGTTTATCGTCTTCCTTTTCTTTCTTAGAACGTGTGTATTTCCAATAAAACGTGAGCACACCTCTGCAGTGCGGCTCTACAAATAGCGCAGCAAATGGACCGTCAGACAGCCAGCCTGCCTCGCCTACGGAACTACTCTCAGCTGCTATATCAAAACAAATGTATTTTGGTTTCCATGTTTAATCAGAACCGCCTGGGCCTGGGGGTAATATTTCTCCACCTCTTACCTTATAGGGACTGCGTACACGAAGACGGCCAGACCTGTATAGGCTATATAAACGGTCAGCCTATAGTCTCACTTATCTGAACTTGCATCGATTCATCCATCTAACGACCAACCTGAATTAAAAAGTGGCCTTACATGTTTTTTTTCTCCGTCAAGACATTTTGCCATGGCCAGTTTTGCAGGGCTGCCAACTTACGCAAGAAATGTTATGGTGGATCTATATCACTCTATTATAACCTACCTCAGTGGCGTTGGGGTAGTTTGATAACCTTACTGTTTACAAATTAATAAAACCATTACATAGATGTAAATGTATTTGCAGATTTGTCTAGAAAATCTCACGCCAACCAGCTGACTAAAGCCAGTAGGCTACTGCTATGGACGCGGAAGTTTGCATAGGAGCAGCTTGACGATCCCTCGCCTGGGACCCATCCCCAAGAAGCGGGACACCCTGAACAGCAGGGTCAAATCCGTCAATGGTCATAACTGAGCTTTATTATAACAAATAATATTCATTGCTATTAAACTTTAGTTTTGATTTCGAGTTACAGTACCCATATAATTTGATACAGTATTATTGACAAAGACACCTGAAAATAGCTGTAATGTGAATGGAAATGCTTTATGGGTAACACAAAGAAAGGCTTTGCATGTGACACAGTGCAGGTATGGTAGGATAATGTTCTGATGTTAATGTTTAGAAATGTGATTAGCCCTCCTCAACTGTATACAAACACAACAAGGTCCCTCTAATTTATGGCGAATCTAATAATAGCCGACATGTCACTAGCCTGTCCAGTTGCATGCGAATGCTTGCTGGGTGTCACAACAGTTGTCACTACGACTTTACGTGACTATTCGATAGGGGAGAAGAAGCTCATAGGTTCCAAGTTTGGCTTCCCGTCTGCTGAGCAGAGGCTCTGCTGCGCCCTGGTAGCTTTCAGCACCTACAGAGCGCAGAAATCGCCCCGATCAGTTACGGTGATGGTGCCAAGCGCCTCGCAGATATAGCGCCGCTACACCCGCTAGCGTCCCAGCGTCGCACCTTCCCTGCCCAGTCGCTCCTGCAAGCCGGACTCGTCACGCTCTATGACCACCATGGAGCACAGAGCTGCCCACCAAGCTTTCCGTCGGCGCTGGAAGAAGACAGACGATGGCCTCTGCCGACATAGCATGTCCTTCCACCTCCACAACACCCTCAGGAAGGAGTTCTTTGCCAGCTATCTGTACCTGCTGGAGCAAATCCCTCTAGGTAAATCACACCGCCCTCGCAGGTGGTCCCCTCCTGTATCCTCATGATTTGCTGCTAATGATGAAAGCTGATGAGTACATTATACATGATATGAGAAAGTATTAATTTATTTTTATTTATTAATTTCGCAAATGTGGAAAAGTATGTAAGCTGCACAAACTTTATAAATGCTTCTTTATTGTAACCCGGGTAAGATTAAACCGTAAAAAAACTAAGAAATGTTTAAATTATATGCATCTTAAATATATAATCGTTTAATACTGTATATACACATTTATATCTTATAAAAATAGTTTATCTGTGTTATAAATATGTTGCTCTAACTGGATGACCTGCATAACGCACTTGGCTGTAACGGGTTGTAGTTATTTAAAGGTTACTGGAGTTGTACCATAACCCTAAAATAATAAAGTTCTCTTCGTGTATCCTGTCCAAAAAAGGTGTTAATGAGTTGCTGTTATTAGATACAAAATGTACTAAATTCTTCTCATTTATGTTATTATCGATGTATTTATTTATTAGTATTATGAATTTAATTAGCTGTATTATGAATGATTAATTTTCTGATGTCTTTTGGTAATTACCCCCAATTCAGGTGTCATGGGTCATTAATATCATAACTGTATTTTAATAGCAAATATAAGTTACCTGTCATACAGACTGCAGATTTTTCACTTGAAATACCTCACGTGTTTTTACAATCTACCAAAACGTTGCACAAAACAGATGGCTGACTGAAACCGCATTATTTAAAATGTGTTATAAAAGATGCCGATTGCTTGTTAGGTGTGTTTTCTACCCTGTTCAGTCCATTTGGCAACCGATGTAAACATGATCTGACTGCAGGGTAGACACATTTAAAAGATTTGTAATTGAATCTAACTAAGTGCCTTTTCAATGAATGAGTGGTGTAAATGATGACAAATGCCTGCTGCTGTTCCATAGGGACCATGTTATTGCTATACTTATCTCACCGCGGGAAGCACTAATCAGGCCTCACATGACTGTCCGCTCGTGAATATCAGAGTACGACGTCTGTGCCAAGGCCGTCACCTGCCGCGTTTCTAACATTACCTGCTGAGAGCATGATTTCAAGGGAAAGCCTCACACGGATAATATCAGCGCACAGTTAACCACCGCCTTTCCACAGAGATGCCTGCCTTGTGCGTCAGCCGGGTCCCATCCGCAATGCGGGTCTTCGGGCTGGGAGTATAGCGAGTGGCTAAGTGACGCTGAGGTTAAGGAGAACCTACTGAGAGCTCCCTTCACTGTGGGCCTGATATCCAACAGCGTTCACACCTTGAATGCTGGGGGATTAACATGCACTTAATATGGACTAACAAAGCTGTGCCAGGGTTCTTTTTACAGATCATATTAGAGCTCATTATAATTATGTGTAAGCATGCTATAATGGTGACATCACCTCCCTGCCCAACCCCTAACATCCATAGGAAGAGAGGTTGATGGCTCTTTGGAGACCGTGGCCTTTGGGTTGAGATGCCAGTCCTCTTGCCTGGTGGGGTTTATTCATTGTGCTTCCAACCATATGGGTATTTAGAAGATGGTCTTGCAGTAGATTTCATTGTGAATATGTGACTTCACTGCAATGTCACTCTCTGGATTCTAGTCCCGATTAGTTCTCACACATGGAGTCTTCAGTTTAGCGGGCTAGTTGATTTGCATGGTAAGGTACCACTGCAGTGCCCAGTGCAGATCCCCAGTGGGTATCATGTCTCAACCCCACACACACAATCCTTTGCAACATAACCGAACAACAGTTCATACACTTCACACAGAAAAATTAAATTAGCACACTAGATAGCTTTTAGCAACCTAAAAAATATCCAGAGTTGAATTTCAGGTATGGTATAAAACTTAGCTATGGAATTCCGGTTCCTTCACTTTTCAATGACAATTCTTTAGATTTTCGATTCAAATATATCATCTGATTATTATAGGACAGCCATATGTAGCAGTATGCTGGGATGCAACTGACTTTGTGGTTACCCCGCTCCACCTGTCAGTCCAGCTCTTTGCTGTAACCTGCGAGTACATCAAGGGGGAGAAGCAGTTCTACGCAAGAGCGCAGAATTTCTACAAAGACGTGGAGGCTTCGGAGGAGGGGATGATGGGAGGCTTCATCGAAATTTCCGAGATTGACTTAGAAGGTTCCAGGCAGTTCCTGAAGAAGTTTGTTGGGGTAAGTCTTCTACACTCAGAAAAAGGGTAAAAATTTGTATCTTTGATGTCACAGGGGCTGTAATCTTTTAATTGTACCTTTTAAGGTACAGAAATGGACTCTGAGGAACATTCCAAAGGTACAGACAACATTAATGTAACATCAGCAGAGTCCATTTCTCTATTTCAAAAAGGTACAATGACCTACAGCTAATGGTACATTTGGCAGACCCTTGAGGGTTACAACCCCAGTGACAAGCAAAGGTATATTTTTTTGAGAGTGCAGCACAAATCATCCAGTTTTATTTTCACCATATTACATTACATGTCATGAAGCTCATACCTTTGGTACATAAGGACAAATATATCTGAAGTTGTCTGCCTTGTTATAGCAAGTTCACGACCAGATATTTTTTACACGTAAAGCAAGTGTGCAAGCTTCAGCAGCAAAGGTTTCTGCACAGAAGATCTTCTGAGAGACAGTTACTAAATATGCATCCTGAAGTATGTGGGGCGTTGAGTCCTGCACTCATGTGCTGTTGAGACATGCTATTTATAGCGTCCTGGCTCATCTCCTGATTAATGAGTGAAAAGTCAGTAATGAACGGGTGTCGGATGTATCATACCGTTGCAGTATTGTGCAATCCATGCCAAACTCATTCTTTGGATGCAAATTGGAAATGTAAATAGGTGTATGATTGTAAATAGGTGTATGAAGTAACCCAAATACAACTTAATACTAATCACACACCTATATCTCGATAACCTTCTCTGTTTTTTGGCACCATGATGATACTTTAGTGATCCCTGTAGGGATATTCTCTTGTTGCCCATCCCATCTTGCTCACCATAACACACACAGGAGACACAGAGTTTGGTAGTAATAGGTACCCCCCCCCCCCCATAGCAATGCTCAGGGAGGAGGGGGTTAAGGGCCATGCTCAAGGGTCCACTGATGAGGCTTGAACCAGTGACCTTCCAAACTCAATTGAAATGTAGGCAGCATCTATGGTATTATTCAATAAATGGCACAAATGCTCAAAGCAAGCAGCTACAGTTATTTTAAACACTTGCATGCCTCACATGGTATTTACATAACTTCCATTTAAGTAAAAATTATGCAATATTAATAGAGCGGATTCATTTGATTTGTTAATACTACAGTTTTTTAATGCCTGGTGTTATATGTTACACTGAAACAATAATGAAGATACAACAGGCCTCATTAGGATTCCGGAGCCGCCACTGGCTAGTTCACTTTCCAACCGAAGCCAGCAGTAGAAGAGCGAAAGCGACACTTGATATGTAACCTCCTGTAAAAACCCAGTGATATCAGCCAGACTGGTCCTTATAAGTCCTCCCAGTCTAAACACTATGTATGATGTTGCTGTAGCAGAATGTCTCCCGGAACATTACATCATCAGGAGACTTTCTATCAGTATTTTCCCAATAACCTTGATAGCCAGACACAGCACTAATTCTTAGTATTTTATCACTTGCTGACCAAATATTAAACGTTTATCAGATGAGAAGGACAACAGAAAGCTGTATATCTACAACTGAAGAGAATTGGGGAAGGAGTAGGTTAAAACAAAAAAGTATGTAAATGCATTAGAGCATCTCGAAGAACCCAAGGGTGCTTTTCCACACACATTACAGTGAAATCACCTGCTAATATCTTCTGAATGAAATGTCACTAGCCAGTTTCGCAAAGAACTAGTGATGGTAAAAAGCTCTGAAACCCACAGTTGGTTGGAATATGACAAACTATTAGTCATTATTAGGTTTAGTGCACTGGTTGTTGGTTACTTTAATGACATCCATGGCTTTGGACTGGGTAGTAAATGACATCCATCCATTCACCCATTCATCCATCCAACTTCCATCTAACCTGTCCAGCACAGGTCCCTGGGGGCTGTAGTCTATGTCAGGAAGCATAGGACTTGAGGCAGGGGGGTCACCATGGGCTGGATGCCAGTGGCACTGATTGACAGCATATAGTAAATCCCACCCACTATAAGTTTCAAAGCTTAATCTGCTACAGCACTAGAGGAAACCATACAAGGTTGCTTGAATCTAAGAGGCCACCGATGGAAAGATGATAGTAACGTCGAGTCTATGCGATCATTGGCCATGACAGGGTCCTGGCAAGGCTGGCACTAAGTGTGCCTTGGACTGCGGCTGTGGCATCGGGAGGGTAGCCAAAAACGTCCTCCTGCCAGTGTTTGAGACATTGGAGATGGCAGACATGATAGAGGACTTTCTGATCCACGCCCACGAGTGCTACCTGGGTGGTGATGCTGACCGCATCGAGTCCTACTACTGCTACAACCTGCAGGATCTCACGCCCCCCCAGAAGAAGTATGATGTCATCTGGATGCAATGGGTCGCATGTAAGTCCCACCTAAATCTGAAGGAATGAGAGTGCTGAGTGTTGTGTCTGTATAATTGTGAGATGTGGGGGTCTGGATGTGCCCGGATAGAGCAGTAAGTTACAAGCGGATACTTTTGCTGCACCTGTGCCATATTATCTGCAGTTACAGGAAATGAGTTTTGCATTGTTGCATGGAGATGTGACACCCAGCACCACACCCCGTCCTGTCCCCACACAGCCTTTCTGTTTCCTTGAGCGTACCCCTTTCGCAGATTCCAAATCAGCTGTTTTTGGTTACCATTCCCCTTCGCTTCATTAATCCTCTCTCCACACTAGTCCCCTAGATAATGTCCTTGTGCCTTTTTCCCTTTCCTTGTAACTTCTTTTTCCAACCTGCCTCGGGCAAATTAATCTTCAAATATTTTTACGCAACCTTTCCGCGTGCTGCATATCAGAAGATAGTCCTATAAATCGTGAATAGGGCCGCATAAGGTGGGGGAGATTTGTAATAAATAAATAAATGGTTGGTTTTGTGGGCCTATAATTTGTCTTCTACCAAAAGTGTGGGGGAAATTTTCCAAGCCTCCCCATTTTTTAGGTTCTAACACTTCCATTAGCTCCCTGATAACTGAGAGCATGTGTACATAAAAAATAGCATATGTAAGACAACTGATAAGCCTTTGGCATGTGGTCAGGTGACTTGCTGTGTTTTGCTTGGCGCCATCCAGGTGTGACTAGGCAGAACCATGCGGCTCACTGGCTTACATTTCAGCTTCTTTGAGGCAAGGTCGAAATCTATTTTTATAGCTTTATAGGTCGCCAGTGTTATGCTGTCTTGTGCAGAAGTTGATACTGTAAGAGAGGTAATGGTGTGTGGAAAAAGTTACTTGAAGAAATTGACACATTTCCACATTCTACATGGCAGCTACAGTGATGGTCAACTGACTTCCAAATTGCTTCTTCTGATAAGATCTTGTGGAAGTAATTAAACAAATGGCTTTTGTGCAGACTGCCAATGCTCACATTTCCTTAGAAACAGATTGTGCATGGCTGCCATATCGAGTAGCACGACGCAATTTTTTCTTCTGTTTCTACATTGTGACTAACGGTTGATGTGATTTCAGGCCACCTGACCGACAGCGACCTGATGAAGTTTCTGATCAGGTGCAAAGCCAGCCTGAGGCCCAACGGAATCATCGTCATCAAGGACAACATGGCCAGGCAGGGCTGCAAGCTGGACCCCATCGACAGCAGCCTCATCCGGCACCTAGACGTCGTAAAAGCCATCATTCTCAAAGCCGGCTTGGAAATCCTGGGGGTGGAGAAGCAGCAGGGCTTCCCGGAGCAGATAGTCCCCGTCTGGATGATCGCCATGAAATAATGGCGCTGACGCACCTCAGCTTCACCCGCAGAACAAGCAACTCTCACAGTGGACCTCGACACCCCGGCAGCGGTTACCGCTAATTCAGTTACCAGCAGAACCATGTCAGAGCAAAACAAAAGCTGCTTCAAGTCTGTATTTATTATTTTCATTTTATCACTATCAAAAAGAGGGAAATTAATTTGGTTCACTACAAGTTAAGGTTTTGATCCAACCATTCCTATCCTGTAAAACGTTGCCATTCCTCAAATCACTGGGAATTATTTAACATGGAAATGATAGCCACGGAATTTGCTCTATCAAAGGGAAGAAAGGGAATTTAGAGTTTTGGCCTTGATGTATTTTGTGTCCGTGCGTGTTCTGTGTAATGACATTGTGTGATGCTCCTCCCCCTTTTATTATTGTTACGTGTGCAACCCAGATGTCGATTCGTAATACAAGTGATGTGTGATCCAGGGGTTTCGGAAGAATTTTGAATGTGGGGGACACACACTGTAAAACAGTGCTGGGCGAACTAATATTTAATGTTAAATGTGGGGGGGGGGGGTCCAAATAAATATGAAATGTGAGGGGGACACGTCCCCCTCAGATTTAATGGCGGCGACGCCCATGGCGTGATCTATACTCCCAAGAGTCTCCAAGGGAGGAGAGAATGAAACAGAATGATAGATAACATGAGTTGTAACACTTACAGCAATGACGGTTCCTAATTTTCTCCATGTAACATGACGCCTAGATGAGGACAAATTGCTGAAGAGGGAAAGGGGGACGTTGTTTTGAAATGACATCACAAGTGCGATAAAACACCAAACCCTTGCAAATTCCAGGCACTGCTGTGCCATTTCTAATTTAATGCAAAAATCTATCATTATAATCGAGAGTTTTGTTCAACTGAGGTGTACATATATTTTTAAAAATAGAATTATTTTTGCTTTATACATGTAAATAACTAAAGGAATCAGGAATTCTGACAATGATTTCTTAATTTAATTTTTTGAATTTGGTTAATTTGCAAGACAGTTCCTGTGTTTAAATGGAACAATAGTATTAACTGACTTCTAGTTATTTGGGATTATTTTCTGCACGCTTTATAGACATACATCCACAGTGATTATTTAGTGTGTATTTTTGTATTTATTTTTAAATATATATGCGCTGGATTAACGATTTCTTTTATGATGATAGAAATGACAGTGTGTGTGCACTTGCTTAGCTTTTGTAGTATTTGTGGCCAAATTAAGAAGTTATTTTAGAAGTTGATATGAAGTGAGGCAAAACACTGTGTCCAGCAGGGGGAGGAATCATGACAGTTATATCTTACTGTACAGTTATATCTTACAGTTATATCTTACAGTACAGTTATATCTTACTGTTATATCATACAGTTATATCATACAGTTATATCTTACAGTACAGTTATATCTTACTGTACAGTTATATCTTACAGTTATATCTTACTGTACAGTTATATCTTACAGTTATATCTTACAGTACAGTTATATCTTACTGTACAGTTATATCTTACAGTTATATCTGATAGTCTTGAAGATGGAAATTAAATGCAGTTGATATGAAACACATCCATTCTCATCTGGATTGTTTCCCATTTCACTATTTGAAATGCAATCCAAAGATCACAGAGGTACATTTGAACTGGAAGCAACAAGTGAAAAATAAACTTTGGTAAATGTCTGAACTGTTTATTTTCACTGTATCAGGTCAGTATACATAGTGTATCACACATTCAATGTAATGCAACTCAGCGTGGTATTTTCAGAAACATTATCCTATTATAAATTGTGGCTTAAATAAAAGCCAATCGACTAAGATTGCTAAGGGGTTGAGTGAATGAACTAGAGCTCCAAATGAAAAACCGAATTAGTACTCAAAGTGGAAGTAAAGTACCAAGCTAGTACCCCAAGTGGAAGTAAAGTACCAAGCTAGTACCCCAAGTGGAAGTAAAGTACCAAGCTAGTACCCCAAGTGGAAGTTAAGCCCTGAACTAGTATTTCAAGCAGAAGGCCATCGGTTTCTCTGCAAAGTACGAGCACGGATCCTGTTTCCTGTAATATTTGCACGGGACAAAGTCTGGCGATCTTCATTCACTTCACTTGGACCTTCTTGCAGGTCCCATAAACCCGTTTTGCTCTTTGATGGCCCAGCCTGCATCTCACTTTGCTTTTTCCCTGACCACACATTCATGCCGGATTTGTGCCTTTCCCTCACGCTGACGGTAAGTGGCTATCCAAGTGATTTTTTTGTTCTCCATCATCCCCACTCCCACACCTGAATAAAGTTCCATTTCCCTCCTCCTCTCCCTCTATTACCTTATTCTGGTCACCATCCAGGATGCCTTTAGAACCCAAACATCCCACATTTCTCAGCCTGTTTGTACAGAAGGCTGTCCAACCGGTGTCGGGTAGCCTTTAGAACCTCATATACTGCACCTGGCACTTTAAAAATGCTTTTCCTGCCATTATTAAATGAAGGCACGTAAGCATCAAGTTGGAACTCTTCATATCCTCAAAAAACATAAAGCTAAATATGTAATTACGCCATGTTACCGTAATACATTACTCCAGACAGCCCTCCGCAGGTATACTCAGTAAAGGCTAGAATGCTGACCATGCTCAGTATGGCTGTTTATAAATATATGTCACATCAGATGGCCGAGATGCTTTGCCTGCATCCAGCCTCAGGGGCTGCCTTCTGAGAGCTATTGTACTGTCAGTGCCAAGCAGACATTATTAAAGGGAGATCATACTAATTGCTTTCTAAATGTTATTCCTGGTGCCATGTGCTTTTGGTTATGCAGGCCTGGTTAATGCGCGGCTGCAGTCACATAAAGGGGTGATATCATCTCATCTCTGGGAAAAACAGGAAACAGCAGGGCATAGTGTTTTTTTTCCCAATGGAACAAAACAACAAATGTTCCCTTGTTCACCTAAGCTGTAACTGTGGCACCTGACCTGTCATGAAAAATACTATTTTTCCAAAGAAATTCATTGAAATCATGAAGATTTAAATATATTGTATTTGGGGGGAAAAAAACCTTTTTAAACAACTAAGTTTGTTCATAGATCATTGCAAAAGAACAAGTTTAAGAATGACTTGTAGACTCGGATAGGATGGTGTTGCAGTGGTTAGCATTCGCTGCTGGGATGAGGGTTCTCGCTCTGGGTTCTCTGGGTTCTCCCCACAGTGTAAAAACATGCTGAGATCAGTTTGAGTTGCTAGATTCTTCAATGGTGTGGATGAATGGGGCATGTGAGTCTGCATTGGGTTGGCATCCCATCCTGGAGTGTTTCCTGCCTTGTACCAATAGTCTCTGGGAAACCTTGTATATTACAGGTCGTTGTAGAAGGTGGATGGGCTTTAAAGTTTTTCAGTGCAGCATTTCTTCCTGAACAATAAAATTAAGTTGTTGTGAAAAAATATTAAAAGCCAGGCTTAGTTAGTCCTGCATGGGGCTTTTACATAGTGCACAATCACAATGTTGCAAGACAGAACAAGTTTGGCCAATACATTGTCTTCTTATATTGAGAGGCATTAGCTGCACCTGTAGGGAGATCAGTTTCTTTGAACACATTATTATAACTACAGGTTAACCACCTTGCCCACAGTAGCTCATACTAGTCATATACTTACTTGACCAACATCATTCTATGCAGGCTTCCAAATGACTATTTTATGTCTTTATACATCTTTTGTCTAACTGCTGATCCATAAACAGTCGACATGAGACGAGAGCCGATCCCACGAAGCACCGGACACATGGGATCACTCAGATGGGATGTGAGGGCATCTCAGACAGACACTCATACTTAACGGGCAATTTAGACACACCCATTTGTTTATGCAGGTATCTTGGGCCTGCAGGACTAGGTATGCGGACCCAGACACAAGGGGTTGAATCCCACCATTCTGAGTGTAGAGTGTTCATGTTCTCTTTGTGCTGCACATGTTTCCAAGGATATGGTGTCAAGTGAACCAGTGTCTCCAAATACCCTACAGTCTGTGATTTTGTGTATGAGTGTGCAATTTTGTGTAGGAGTAAAGCACATGTAATTATGTATTCTGATTACAGAAATTAAGTACTTAAGTAATTAGAGTAAATCAGATTCCAGTGATCTTTTTAAGGATTACTATTTTAAAAGATTACATTGTTAATTTGCCTATATGAACGTGGATTGATCTATTAATTCAGGGTCCCTTAAGCCTGCACCTCTGTAAACATAACAATTATGACTAACCTATTTTACCACTAAGTCAAAGTGTATTCTACAATGTAGGATGCAACGCCCAATCAATAAATAAATAAATAAATAAATAAATAAATAATCAAATTTCAGGGTTCCCAAATTTGGTCAGCTGGGTGGAATGAGATTTTTGTTTTTGAGACAAGACTGTACACACAGGCACATGCATTTACATGTATGTAACAGTTTAATTACCTTGCAGGGTTACGAAATCACACACATCTGGCATCACACACGTTCAAACTGTCACGCTAACACAAAAATTCTTAAGGCAAATCAATATTTTTTCATTATAAACCTAGATGTTTCATTATAAACAGAAAATCTCACTTTAGCCAGATGACCAAAGCTGGCAACCATTCATTTGGAGGTATGCTTTCCATGATCTTGCTTGCTAGCTATCTAATGTTAGCTAGCCATCTGAGTTACACCAGCCATATCTAATTGGCTACTAGCTAGCTAGCTAGTTGGTTAAAAGTAGCCTGTATCACTAATGGGCTATGGTTTAGCTATCTAGCCAGCTAGCTAACATTAGCTATTTACCATCATGTACAGCTGGGTGATATAGCAAAACATTTCATCACGATCATTTTTTTTCTTATTGGTTGATGCCAATAATTATCATAATATAACTGAATTTGTTATTTGTTTTCTTTAATGCATTTAAAATTCCCATAGGATTTCCCATAAATAGGTTCAGAAAATGTATAAAAGAACTGCAAACTGAAATTTAATTTTAATAAATAAATCATACAAAAATTATTGAAGTCATAGAAAAATTAAAGAATTAAGGAAAATACTAGAAAAAGTCCAGTATTAAGTTTATCTTGTATTTCTTCAGATCGTAAGTGGAAACCCTGATTGCTGGTTTCTGTGACTGTAAGCAATTGCAGTTCTACTGAATAGAAATGCTTCGGGAGTTGAACTAACTTTGCAATGTTTGCAGTTTAAGTTGGCACAAGCTATAGCTATTACTGTTACACATTGGACTTCAGCTTGGCAATGCATTGCCACACCACCAGCACCTTTGCACCTCGTTTACCCATACTACAGTATCCCCTTTCTTAAATGTTTCCATTGCCGCTGAGCTGTCCCTTTCTGCACCAATAGGCCTATTTGAAGTTTCCTCCAAGGAAGTGCACATCTCCTCCATGACACAGGTATGTTACCAGAGCAGTAAAATATGGCGCGCTCCACAAACTCAGTCAATCTCAGTCAATTTTACTCTGGGATTTTTTGGCACATAAGTACGCGTTTGCACTTTTACAAACAATCGATTGTCGCGTGTATCGTTCTTAAAGGTGAACGCGTACTTGCGAACCAGTTATGTTCATCCATGATTATATCATCCTGAGACCCCACTCATTCATTTATGTCCATTGCAGTATTTTTGCATATATCTTTTCACAGATGTAAGGAAACATATTTATTCCTGTTGTACACTAAAGGGGACATGCTGTGAAATTAGAAATAAAATAGAAATAAATTT
>JABFDZ020000037.1:15198440-15210733 GCA_019775955.2 Pollimyrus isidori
TGCTATATATCTCAAAATAATAATAAGAACAATAAAGTATTAAAGGAGCAGTTTTTAGTTTTTTACTTTGGGGGGGGCAACAGAAAAGACAATGCCTCATAGACCCGCTGCTGGCTTGCCAACCGTGTTGCTGATGGCTACGATTTGGTAACCAGGACCAGATGTTCATTAATAGGGTTTTAAAAGATCCCAGGGCTTTGGCTCAGGCAGCCTCACATCCAGCACACTTCACAACAAAAAAACAACAACAGAAAAAGAGGCAGAGCAAGATAGATACCATCTGATATCAGGAACGGGACCGAACACCAGCGCTAACGCTACGGTTCTGCGGCGACAGCGTCGTCGGATGGAGAAAGACGTCGTCCACCATTAATATGTGTCAGAACCTGAAAATGATCCAAAGGTTAGACAAAACATTGGCTGCTAACACAGGGTGTGTTAATAAGAAAGAGCTCTTTTGGCATTAGCATGTAATTAACAATCAATTAGTCCCTATAAACATCTACAGATGCTTCGCGGAACTGCCATAGCAACAGGGAAAGTAAAGGCAGGAAAACATACAAAACACCTGGAGGTGACCCCTGTTTTCAGCTGTCAGCACATGATCTGGACCAACCTTAAAGACTGGGCCCATCTAATTAGGGCTCTAAAGTAAAGTGCAATATGGTTGGGACCCCAGTCCTTCATAGGGCAAGTTAAGGGCAAATTACCATTACCAGTCCGTGTGAATTGCAGGCTTCTAGATCAGTGTTTCCCAATCCGGTCCTTAGGGATCCACAGCCGGTTCTCATTTTTGCTCCCTCCAAGCTCCCTTCCAGATAGTTCACATTTTTGCTCCTTCCCAAAAATACGGACTGTCTGTGAGTCCCAAAGGACCAGATTGGGAAATAATGCTGTGGACTGAAGGAAGAAACCAGAGTGCCACTAAGAATCAAAGAAAACATCCAAAGTGTGTACATATAGATCCTAAGGCCAGATTCATATCAGCAAACAGGCAGGTGTTAAGCGATATTGTGGTCCACAGCCTGGCTCCTTAAAGATCGTGTGATACTTATCTCTCAAGTTTAACAAGTTTAAGCATCAGTCATTGTGTTTTGTCCCTGTTATCAGGTGTGTCAGAGGGGCATGGATCCCCAACAGATTCAGGGGGCCCAGCACTTTATAAAGGCTCCTGAATATGGAAGATTTTAAAGTGTACAATCAATTACAGGGTGCCTTCACCACCACTCCAACCCCACCTCCCCTCAGTAAATTCTATCTACCATGGGGGGGGGGAGGGGGGGCGGGGTTGATGTCCCATGTTTCTTCAGACTGGCAGTAGGGGGCCCAAGGTGACATTTTGTTCAGGGGCCCAGAATTCCTAACTATGGTGTTGGACTGCTGTGAAGCATCAGGTACCAATACCTGGAGTTTATATTTAAATACAACGATTCAAGAATGACGATTAAAACAAGTTGTTTTTTGGTTTTGGGTGTATTTCAACCTACACCGAAATCACTGAGTGTGCATGTGGTTCAGTGACGAAATAAAAGCACCACTCAGAACAGGCCGGACAGCTGCCCTGCCTGCCGTTACTTTCGCCCCAAGTGTAGCTAACAGTTGTCTCATCTGCCTCCAAGATGAGACGCAGAAAGTGACGGTAAATCTTCGCCAGTTTCTCGACAGGATATCCAGCGGAACAGTCACTCAGCACTTGCTGCTAACAATTTACTGCAATGCAACAGAATAAAAGAAAATAATGAGGAAACAAAATTTACATTTTATTTTGTGTTTTCATCATTTTCCCATTTAGATATGTTACTATTGCTTGGTGGGGCAAATAGATCTTGTGTTAATTCATTATTGATTATTAACAACAAGATTAATACAATCATACTTAACATAATGATAATTTGTTGTACTTCACATCTGGTTGGGACACGGCTGAAGTTGGCCTTGTCATATACTCAGTATATCATCATTTAAGTCATATCATATGTGCATAGTTTAGGTGTTTTTTTCCAGATACAATGTGTATGAAAACAGTTCAAAAGTTTCCCGAAACAGGTGGAAACTGCGATCCAGAATATTAAGATTAATGTGACCTCAGTGTCTACACTCATCATTAACATTTCAAAAACGATCAGGTGCAGTACACAGAAGAACTGGAGGAGACCTGGATCAGCCTCAGTCTGTGAGGCTGCAGTGGAGAATGGTGGATGCAAAGTGATGTAATCACCAGACTCAGCTGTGTGGTGCCCCAATGGCTGATGGGTAGTAGGGTAGCCTTTGATATGCAGGTTTCTGGGTTCGCTTCCTGCCCCTTTGTGTAGAGTGCAGGTGTTCTTCCCATATCCATGTCATTTCCTCAAGATATTCCAGTTTCCTTTAAGTCGCGGCGTCCGCTGATGGGCTGGCATCCTGTCTCCCGCTCGGGATCTTCTCGGCATGTATTTACAACAAAAAGGGCATAAAATCTCAGGAACCAAGTTCTTACAGATGACATTCTGCATTGCTTGTCAAAAAAACCCCATTCTAAATTAATTTGGGGTTTACAGCCCTGCAAAACTTCAATTCATTTCAGTTGGACTCCCTGTTCAAAATCTAATTAAACACTGTAATGCATTTTTAGCAGTTTCGGTTATACATTAAAACAAGTTTACCCATAACCCCAAAAAATACAAAGGATCTTGCTATACCTGGGCTCTTCACGCCAATTCCATAAAGCTAATGGGAAAAGTTTCCTGATTGCAACCAGATGTCTGTATTTGCTCTCTCTTAAAAAAATCCCAGAGAATTAGTCTGCTGGAGCCACACTTTCGTTTGACTTCACCGAGTGCAGGAAAGGGTAAATGCCATTGCCCCGCTCTGCAGTTTTATAGGCTAAATCTGCAAAGCGTGCGTGTCACTTCCCAGCTTAATGTCAGTCTTGAGTTTGCTGTTTTGGCATAGATATGGATTTCAGCTAAGCAGTTGATTGGATGAGAAGGCACAGTGTTATTGTTAAGTAAATGCAGACTTAGGTCATCTGCATGATCTATAGAGGAGCCTCACAGTTGCCTCATGGCAGTGTTTCCCAATCTGGGAACCCATAGGCAGTCCATGTTTTTGCTCCCAGTAGGCAGCAGGTAGGGAGCAAAAATGTGGACCAACTTTGGGTCCCCAAGGACTGGATTAAGAAAAACTGCCTTATGGATACTGTGCAGTTAGGGATTTATACATATTAGGGATTTATACTTTTTAGGGATTTATACTTTTTAGGGATTTATACATATTAGGGATTTATACTTTTTAGCTTTCCAATGCACATAACCTGTATGCATCCAACCATTGAAAAAAATGGGGCCTAACTGATGTCTAATGATTTTTTTATAACAATGAAACATAACATGGGACAAGGGACAATCATAGAGATACATAAGAAAAGACTGAGCAGCTCATGACAGCACTAAAGTCAATTCATCAGCTCTGTTGCACCTGTGTCTAATTTAGCCACACCTATTTTTAAAATATAAGCTTTTGATTGGTTAGTCATAGCAGCCCCCATCACCATTAGGAGCTCTTCTCTAAGCCCATATCTGCTCGATCCCTCACTGTTGTGTCCCAGCTCTTGGATGCTGGCCATCCTTCCGCAGCATCGGTCTGCATTCTGCAGCCTCCAGTCACGCATGATGACTGCAATGAGACCTGCTAACCGCCATGCTCGGTTCCAATAAGACGTGCGCTTCGCTGCAAATGCAAGGCGTACTGGGAAATGGTAGGGAAATTGCCAGAAAAAAATCTCATGGAAAGTGCATCTGAGGGCATTATTTGCAAGGGAAATGATGTGTTTGACTTAACAGGTGTGACATCACAGACTTACAATGGACGAGTCAGACTTCAGAGGACTGATCTTTTTAAGGGATTGGCAATAAATTGTACTGCAAAGAAATGTAAGTATGGATGAATATATCATATTAAAGTTCATTTTCCTATATTTAAGAGCCTGTCACAAAGTGCGCTCTATTCAGCTTATTAATAAAAATTTATAAAATGTTTTAACTCATTTCAGAAATTGCAATAGCACGTGGCTTTGCTGAAACTTCTAACATATGAGGACAAAAATTCATATTAAAATAAAATTAAAATCTGACACATACCCATGATCTTTGCCAGCTAAACGCTAACCGTGAGAGAGAACTTGGTCTGCACCCTGTGATCTTTCCCGGCAGCGACGCTGTCACTGCATACCAGCTGCACGGTGATCCGCCCCCCATCCCTCCCCCGCTGTCGATGGCTGATCCCCCATCGACTGCTGAGTTTGCAACTGCCGAAGGCTGCCTGGGCCAGCGGGATCGCTCGTAGACTCCGTGGGAAACGGAGACTTATCGCTTTTTTTTTTTTTTGATGGTAATTGGAAACACAACAGCCGACAATCAAAATGAAACAGGGCTGGCTGGGCAGGGTAACTCAGGAGACAGAGAGCTGGAGCTGTGTGAGCCCCAATCAGAGACATCATATACAGTCACCCCCCCCCCCACCCCCCCAGACACAGTCAAATAAAAAATGTTTTCTATTATGCCTGCGGCATGTGGTCCATTGTCATCTTCACAATTAGTGCTCCAAACTTGGACTCGCTCTCATCAAGCCATATATCATGTTACCGTCCCGCGAAAACTGGTGCCGGGATCTTAATGTGGCATATTTTGGGCTGCCTGGCGACCAATGAAACAGAAAACGTGTTATTTATCACAGGGACAAATTTATTGCATCACTCCTCAATTAAGACTTTCAGCGAAGCGGACCGTAAAACGAATCACGTCCTCGCCGCCGCACAGCCCGGAATCATTTGCTATTCTTTATATCCCTGCAATAAAAACCATAAGCATATAAAACATTAAAATATCTATTGGTGTTCTTGTTTTATTTTGTTTTTGTGGAATTGCATTGCTTGCGGTAATTTCCGGAACGCTCGTGCTGAAGTGGCGTTGATTAAGGGGTCGTTTAGCTACAGTGAAGTGCGTGAATAGCGGGTAGAGCATCACCGTACAAACCTGGTCGCCAATGAGTCATATGCTAACCGTGACAGAAAGTTTGCTTAGACTCCTATGGCCTTTCCCCAAAGATGCCAAAATCTCATTCGCTGTAACTAAGCAACCCTCTAGTTAAGCGTGTGAATATCGGAAAGAGTATCACCACTACGAAACCAGGCAACATGCCAGCTAGATGCTTACCGCACCCGAGTGTACTCTGACCCCTGTGACGTTTCCCTAAAGAGATGCCAAGTTCATGTCGACTAGAGGGTTGCTTACCTATAGCAAAGTGTGTTAATAGTGGGAATACGATTACTGCTACAAACCTAGGCCGCAACACTAAATCCATGGTAGCTGGACGCTAACCACTATGGAGAATTGCCTGATCCTCGTGACCTTTCCCTAAAGACACATCAAACTCTTGTCACCGAGAGGGTGGATTAGCTACAGTGAATAGAATCACCACTACAAACCACAGACGGCATCAATAAGTCCATGATATACAGGTAGACAGACATAATGGGGCACCTAAACTTGCCGGAGCAGCGGTGTCAAACCCTGAGCCAACTCCTGATCCTTCCCAGCCCACGCGGCAATGGGCCTGTTTGTGGCACTGTGTGAAGCTACTGCCGCAGATATGCCACAGATGATGAGAGCAAGGGTCAGGCAGGGAAATTAAAGAACAAATTTGCAACAGAAGCAGGGAACCCCAATATAAGAAGGACAAGAAATTAACCTGGCTAAGGTCAGAGGCACTGAAGGATGTATGTTCATGTAATAACACTCACAGTATCACTATGTGCTGCAGTGAATGTCTGAACATGCCCTTTCCATCAATCTGTCAGCTAATGACAGTGTGTGCTTCTCATTTTCACAGCTCTTTACTTATATTTTTACTTGCTGTGCTGCATAAACCTAAATGGAAAATGGATTGATAAAAAAAAAAAACTGCTAGCCAAAAACAAAGTTCTTTATGTCCCTGAAACACAGCTCATTGCGTGCATTTAAGCGTCCTTCCATACAAATGAGATTTACTGAGGTTGGGAACACAAAGACTACAGTCATGGCCAAAAGTTTTGAGAATGACACAAGTATTGGTTTTCACAAAGTTTGCTGCTTCGGTGTACGTAGATCTTTTTGTCAGACGTTTCTATGGTATACTGAAGTATAATCACAAATATTTCATAAGTGTCAAAGGCTTTTATTGACAATTACATTAAGTTCATGCAAAGAGTCAATATTTGCAACTCTGGTCTTTCTTCAAGACCCGTGCAGTTCACCCTGGCATTCTGGGCCAAATCCTGACTGATGGCAGCCCGTTCTTGCTTAATCAGTGCTTGGAGCTTGTTAGAATTTGTGGGTCTTTGTTTGTCCACCCGCCTCTTGAGGATTGACCTCAAGTTCTCAATGGGATTAAAGTCTGGGGTTTTTTTGTCCACGGACCCAAAATTGGACAGGAGTGGCTTCTTTGCTGCCCTTCTTGACACCAGGCCATTCTCCAAAAGTATCCAACTCACTGTACATGCAGATGCACTCACACCTGTCTGCTGCCATTCCTGAGCAAGCTCTGCACTGGTGGTGCCCCGATCCTGCAGCTGAATCAACTTTACAAGATCATCCCGGGCTTTCTTGGGTGGCCTGAAGCCTTCTTCACAATTTAACATCTCTCTTTGAAGTTGTTGATGATCCGATAAATAGTTGATTTACTAGCAGCAGTATCCTTGCTATGAAGCCCCTTTTGTGCAAAGCAATGATGACTGCATGTGTTTCCTTGCAGGTAAGCATGGTTAACAGAGGAAGAACATTGATTTCAAGCACCATCCTCATTTTAAAGCATCCAGTCTGCTATTCTAACTCAATCAGCATGACAGAGTGATCTCCAGCCTTATCCTCATTAACACTCACCTGTGTTAATGAGAGAATCACTGAAATGATGTCAGCAGGTCCTGGGCTGAAATGCAGTAGGAATAAGATATTTGGTATTAAGTTTTAAGAGGGATTAACTTTTTATTCATCTGATCACTCTTCATAACCTTCTGGAGTGTATCATAAAAACTGAGGCAGCAGACTTTGTGAAAATTAATATCTGTGTCTTTCTCTAAACCTTTGGTCATGGCGGTATGGTTGTGTTGGGAATATTTGGGGTTTACAACTGGGGGGATTTTAGCTGGCCAGTGCCACCTACAGGTCAGGCACAGCCTGAAAAATGTTTCCTTAAAAACTGGAGGTAGCTTTTGTGTTTGGCTCATGACATCATATCTCTGAGGTCTGCAGGTGTTCAGCTTGGTGAGGGAGGTGCTGGGGTGCTGACCAGTAATTAAATATTAAACAGTACATTATGATTTGATATTTCCCATATTTCTGATAAAACTCTCAACACTGTTTCTGATATTCTCACCCTCCTGGTTTTGAAATACAAACATACACACTGCAACCTCAACGATGATGTTGTTTTCAGTGGCACAGACACACAACTGGTATATCTCTACCACAAGGATTTTTTTTTCATCACTTTTTTTTGCAGTACGAACCCCAACAAAGGTCCTGGCTGGCACCAGAAGGCCTGTGGTTACTAGCTGAAAGAGGCCATTGTCACCCATTGGCACCCAGAAATACCTGTAAGCGGAATAGATGCCGGTGGGTATCGGAAACCAGGAGTTTTTCCTGGGTTTGATTGTAGATAAACTTGCGGTGATCACCTAATCTCCGTCATGCGCGCCGCCTGTTAGGTTTCAAGATGAAAACAAAATGCCGAAACACCCAACATCTGGAGAAAATAAAGATGCAGAATCTTATAATCTCATTACACTAAAATATCCCAGGAAAGAAAAACATCTGAAGGGTTAATTTATAATCACACGGCCACGCAAGAAGGAGCCTGGATCACATCCAGATTTTAGAAGATGTTAATCAATCATAATATAGAATTCAAAAATCTACCCACAACTGAAATTAATCGTCATAAACTGCCTCCTCTGTGATGTATTGTCCCTATTGTTACCAGTAGCAACCGGCGTAAATTCATACTTTTTTAAGTGGTGCCGATGGGATTGTTTTTCAGTAGACCGCTGTATAACAAAAAAAAAAGCTTAAAGAAGTCAGACGTGCTGCTTTTGTGCCTTCAGTTGAGACATGCTATGCTTCTTTTCTGCATGGGAACCACACAGGCAAAGCTGAAGCTCAAGGGGATTCAATTCTGTCCCAAGTCTGGATTGAATTATCATAATATACATTAGACAAAGACTGAAGCAGCTCTGAAAAGGCACATGGAAGATGCAGAATTCTCCATCTCCTGCATATTTTTGTCAATAAATACACTAATTTTGGAGAAACCTATGTATGATTAATCTCTATAACTGACATATGATTAGTTAGATATAGTATACACACACCGGTTTGTAGTTATATCTTTGTGGGGACTCTCCATTAATTTTTATGTGGAAAACTCTAGTACCAACATGAAAACGTTAACCAGCTCTAAACATAAGTAACCAAAAGTTGATTGCATTCACAAATCTTTATGGGGACATGAATAATGGTCCCACAATGTAAAAATAACATGTTTTTATTATATTGTATAAAGTTTGTCTCCAAAATGTAATGTAAACATAATACATAATACATATTACACACACACACATACATATTTTTTAATGCTTTTAATATTTGCTATTTACCTGTAATCACCCTATTACTCTAAAATGGCAGCTCATATTTTCTGTCACGCAGATGTATATAATGCATAATCCGTTTCTGGCTACTGTCAGGGTGTCCCGCTGAATGTATAGTTCAGTAGGGTGCAGTCTACAGAGGTGCATCCTTCGCAGGGTGCAGTCTACAGGGGTGCATCCTTCCCAAGGTGCAGTCTACAGGGTGCATCCTTCGCAGGGTGCAGTCTACAAGGGTGCATCCTTCGCAGGGTGCAGTCTACAGGGGTGCATCCTTCGCAGGGTGCAGTCTACAGGGGTGCATCCTTCCCAAGGTGCAGTCTACAGGGGTGCATCCTTCGCAGGGTGCAGTCTACAAGGGTGCATCCTTCGCAGGGTGCAGTCTACAAGGGTGCATCCTTCGCAAGGTGCAGTCTACAGGGGTGCATCCTTCGCAGGGTGCAGTCCACAGGGGTGCAACCTTCGTAGAGTGCATTCTACAGGGGTGCAACCTTCGCAGGGTGCAGTCTACAGGGGTGCAACCTTCATAGGGTGTAGTCTACAGGGGTGAATCCTTCGCAGGGTGCAGTCTATAACGGCACAGTCTTTGCAGTTCTTCTTCAAAGGTCGAGCAGAACGCGCTGTCAAATGGGAAGGTCTAGCCAGCTGTTCCTGCCCTTACCTTTGAGTTATAAAGAGCCGCTCCTATTGTCTAGCTGGGACACACCCACTTTATCTCTGGCCCATGAATTCTTGGATATGTTGGGCCGCAAAAGATCCATCGGGTGGGTCCTTTGCAACTGGGAAAAAAGAGGACGCAACTGTAGGTTGCGACTGAAGGAGTCTTCAGAATGGGACACCCTTATGGCACTGCTGTGATGCGTTTGAATGCGGCCTAGAAAGCTGCAGCCCCTGGATTTGCACACAGCCAAATTCCCTCCGAATCTCTGCTATCCCAGAAGTAGCTGAAGCACGGGGGGGCTGAGCTCCTAGTCCAGCGAGCCTAACATTCCTGACTGAAAACTCTAAATAAAGGTTTTATATTCACTTTATGAGTGTTTCATTCTGCGACTACACACATAGGGGAAAAATTTTCACCTTCCTTCTTCGGAGCTGGTTCCTTAAGCAGATATGTTTTATTTGCCTCTCGTCACAGGCTGAAGTAAACAAACGTGTGCGGTCAGATTTATCTGAACTCGTACTTCAGCATTGGGGGAAGAAATATTAAACATCGGGACTAGTTAAAGGGCCGTTGGCTTAAAACTAGCAGAAGGATCTGAGATGTAGTCACGGACATAATTCCATGAGAATGCAAGCACTGGACAGGCTTGGTGAACCTGCAATGCCCACGGATACACATACATATGGATTGTTCTGTCCAACTTGTAATGTGTTAATTTTTTTTTTTGGTTTAATATACTGTTGCACTATTATACGATACAATACACTATATACTGCTTCACATATTAAATTGCAATATGTGTCTCCCCCCCCCTTGGTATTATGTTATTATGTTGCCCTATTTTGTGCGGTAAACAATATACCGCATTATCATTTATATTTAAAAGTTTCATGTCACTATATGCTTGTCTAAGATGACATATAATTGAATTAACCTGATTTGAATTGAACTGAATTGAATTGAACTGAATTGAATTGAACTGAATTTAACTGAGCAGTAATACAAATGAACGTGGCAGCCACAGTACGCTCTTCAGTGAGACTTCTGCATGGGTGCTGTCATTCTCTCTGGCTTGGTTCCAAACCCCTGGAATGACACCGGCCTGCCGGCCCAGGGCCCTCGTGCTGACCTGGAAGGCCCCGCTCCATAGTGAAGCTGCGGTCGCTCGCGGACATGTGGCGCAGAGCCACCACCGCCCACAAACGCACAGCAAATGACCGCTGGGTCCCGTGCCATCTGGATCCCATGTAGGGCCCCCATCTTGCTCTGTTCAGAGATTTATACCCTCCTGAGGTGTTTCGCCTTTAAAGTGCAAAAAATAATTGGCTCCCAGATGGGAAAAATATGTGGACTGGATTTTATAAGTTGCTCGTTTTATTGTTTAGTTGCAGAGAACGGTTGAGCACAATCTATGCTATCATTATTTTCTTAGCTACTTAATTAGAAAGTTCGCCAGTCGCTGAAAGGCTTCTTGGTATTTATTAAGACATTAGAACAGTAATAATAGGGACTAATGAAATATAATTTAAAAAATGTTTGCAATCATATTAGACTGGGGTCATTTCTTTCTGGGTTGTTTGCTATTGTTGGGAAACAGCCAGAGTTACAAGCCATAGCACTGAGTAAACAAATGAAAGATTTCATCGGGAGCGATACCATAGAGTGTCGTTGCATTTGTGTATTTTGTCTTGCTTCCTTGGAAGTGCCGCAACGTGAAGGATGAATGGGGGCAGGCCATTAGGAGCCAGAAACGATGCCTTAGAATAGCAGGAGGTCAGTGATTTCTTTTTTTCCCGCCTGGATAAGGCACGCCACCCATGGAACACGCCCACCCCCTACACGTGTCTGCCAGCTTAATGGGGGGTAGTGTCTGACAATAGTTGCAAAAATCGTTAAAAACTTGCATGCTAAGTATGCAGGATGTGGAAGGCGTATGTGTGACGCCATTTCCACTGGCATAATGCGCGGCTCTGTGAGATCTCTGGGTCCCTCCCCAAGCTCTACAATTTCTCAAGGTATTGATGAAACCATCAGGGCACAGAATGGAATTCATATAGGAACTCCGAAAATTAAAATGGAAGAAAAGCAGCAAGACAAAACCGCCTGACGTAAATGTAGTAAATAAAGGCACCTGACATACTGATCATGAATACTAAACGTGATGACTTTTCATTATGTATTAAAAGAAACTATACCATTTAACGGTATACTGTATATTGTTTATGGCCTTTCAGCTTTGGCTACTAAGTTAAAGGTCTGTCTAGACCCTTAAAATAATGAATAGTATTGTCCTATGTTCTGTTACAGTTCAACGTTTCCCCACAACACAGTTCCCCACACTACATCTATAAAAGTAAAAATAGCTTTTAAAGGGCTACCAAATGATTTTAGCAATATTAGTAAAAGTGAATTACGCATAATATTAACTGCTGCATTTCTGCTTTAGTGCTTTAATAGGGACCCAAACAGTTCTGGGTCTTTTCACTAAGTTTATAAGACGGCGTTGGTTATTTTTTCGCTTGTCTTTTTTTTTTCTTTTTACTGTTAAAGCTTTGTTTTGTTTTTCAGCCAGCTTTAGGTCGAAGGGCTGCCTTGCAGTACATTTGGCTCTATTCAAAAAACCAGACATTGTCTTGCCAACGATTAGTACTATACAAAGTAAGGAATATTCCAGCTAAAAGTCTATAAATAATACTCCTTGTTCTCTGTTAGTAGATGATAATATGTTCCACCCTCTGTTAGACTTCAGGAGTCCAGGGGATTATTTCGTGAAGACCTCAGACGGCTGGCATTGCAGGTATCTCCAAGGCGAATGTCTATATTGTAACCTTTATGCTCGTCCTTCTATTTCCTGTTCAGAGCTCTCAAGCCCTTTGGGGGGGGGGGGGGGGGCCTTGCTAGTTGGAATATGGACAGTGTTTTTGACAAGGGTGGTTGGATGGATTATACACACAATTAACCACTGGGAAACAA
>JABFDZ020000037.1:15216883-15233986 GCA_019775955.2 Pollimyrus isidori
TTTTTCTTCCGGGGGGGTTGTGGGGGGGCTTTTCCCTCTTGACAAAATGGGGGGTTCCCCCTGCCCCCCCCCCCCCCCCCCCCCGAAATATGTATGCTACTTGCGTCCTTGAAGGACTCCTAACGGGAGTTCGCCGGGTGGTCGAGTCTATGTACTCAGTGAAATGGTCTAAAACCTCCACTGTATTTAGTTCATCTGTGATTCTGGGGGTGATCCGTTTCATGTGTAAAACGTGAATACCTTGTTTCGTGTGTACTGAATTCTTATGTTAAGTTGGAAAAAGATTTGGGGTAACTCCAGCATTATAAATGGATTTTACAAAATTCGAACTGATACGTGAACACTAAGATATAAAATACAAATCCATTAATTTGTTTACGGCAATTCTTAGTTTACACTATGTGTGTTCTACACGACTATGAAAATCAACTATACTGTAATACATTGCAGTGTGTGAATCAGATGGAAACTTTAGTTTACAGATGGATTAAAACCAATTATATGTTGTACTTCACACTGTTACTATCCTGCATGTGGATAATTTACGGTATTGGGTGATTTTATTGAGATCATAAGCAATTCTCTTGTAAAACAAACTGAACCCAAATAATCTTTTGTTTTTCACATTTTCATTGGTTCGAATTTGAATTTGGCATTTTTATTTGCAGAATCAAAAACGCCTGGTATCCTTCACAAGAAGTTAATTAAATTCGGTGAGAGACGGGTGGTTCTCGGTCTCTGTTCAGCTGACCTGGACTGTGAAAATGTGCAGGTGAAAATTAACTCCGTAGCTTCAGCTGCTCACAAGCTCACTTCTGTTGTAAAGAGTCAAGTGAACAGAACATTAGAAATATGACCATCCGCGAACACCGACATTTACAGGGCTACAAATCCATTTCTGAAGACCTCGACATTCCCATTTCTGCAGATTACAATATTATTCAGAAGCTTGCAGGCAACGGGTCTACGTCAACCTCATGGACGTGAACAAGTGATACCGCATATCTTGTTAAACATTGACCATAATTATCAAAAAATATATAAATAAATCAGGACCTATTTTCAAAAATGTAAAGGTTATGAACTGGAACTATGGTTTTACCCAGCATCATACACAGGGCACTATTTTCAAACGCGCTCCTCAATTGGGCTATTGTATTGGCAATGGGCACGTGGTGGGTTCGAATCCCACGAAGCACATCGCAATTGTAACCTGTCTCTTTGTCTGTTGTTTCTTTTGGATGAGAGTCAGATAAATTAAAGAAAGGCGAATTTATGTGGTCAAGACCCAGAAATAACCCACAGAACACACACAAGAAAGTACCTCTAGAGCTTGAACAAGGCCAACTTAAACAAGTTAAAATCTTTCTAAGAGAATGTTCAGTGAATAAGAAAAGTCATAAATCTTAAAAATCTTTTTGAGTTGGAAGTCAAACGCAGTAAATGCATGAAGACCAACATTTTGACCAACAGATTATTGGTTTAACTTACTTTTCTAAGTTATAGCACAAATTAGCCTACTGCTGTCACATTTTTTCGCCACAATGTCTAAATAAAATATTCAACAAAGTATTTTAAATTACTCGCGATTTGATATTATTTTTCATATTTATATTAAATATTAATAAACTAATGCGTATTGTTATTCTTGGGACACTTTCAAATCATCTATGCTATACACATCCATTTAAACTGGATTGTCCGCTGAAAATGAGCATCTATAAAACCCTGTAACTAAAGCTCGCTGTGAGTGGGCAGAACAGGTATATGAAACACTGACTAAAAAGAACGATCAAACTGTGATTTAAACTGGAAGGTACCATATTAAATTGCCAAGGCTATTTCTGTTTCGACAAAAAGAAGAAAAATAAGGATATTGACGAAACGTTTAAAATCTTAAGTATAGGCCCGCGTCTTCTTACAAATTACATTTAAAGACATAAACATTTATTTTTACTGTATTTTCAGATTTTAATACGCAATAAATTTTGAAATACAGCGTATATTTTCAAAATTAATGAAACAGTTTTGCTACGGTTCGTTAAAGGGCATGTGATTTCTGTATCAACATTGCAGGAAATGTTGTACATTTCGAGTTCAAGTTAAAATTATTATGTTATAATGACGTTCAAAAACTATGGGCCGGCCCAGGAAGACATAATTTGGATAATTTTCCACAACTGGTTCGATGAATAAAAAGCCAAACATACTAAAAGCTATATAACTTGGAAATAAATAAATTGTTTCATGTCATTCGTTTAATTTTAACCAAAAAACTTGTAAAACTTTTAATATAGCCTATTAACAATAAATGTAAAAATCATTCTACACATATTCAGCTTTATCTGAAAGTAATAGAAAATGGGTCTTTCCCATTACACATCATTAAGATGTGCTTGATCTCATGCTAAATGTAGCTATTTTCTCCATAAGTTTAAGGATAACCATTTCAGTGAAAATTATACTTCATTCTTGCCAGCTGTGATTTTACCGTCGGTATTTTTATTACTGCGGTAATTATTAATGATGTACGTCGTGGTAGCATGCTGTTGCTCTTGTTTTATGGGTTTTTATCCCGATTAATACATTGAATTTTTTTCATTTATTTGCACCAGCGTAATGGACTTTTACTGTCACCGCCTTAAAATCCTGCGCTGGAATACTACATTTTTAAAATGATCGTCAGTATCCTATTTGTAGCATATAGCATAATATTGGGCGTTTCTGTGCTGAAATCATACTGCTGCTGAAAATCAGAGTGATTAGGTTGTAACTAAAAGATTAAGGGCACTGAATCGGACAATCGATTTAGGGTTAGGGTTAAGGTAAGGGTTTTTTTTTTTTGGGGGGGGGGGGTTAAGAGTTTTGGGGGGGTTAGAGTTAGGGTGAGCGTTAGGGTTAGCACTACGGTAGCATTTTTCGACAAGGCAGCATATATCGACAGGACATCGGTCATCGCCCAGTGGAGCTGTGCTGTCCAGTGACCCTTGGTGCTGATTAACGTAAAGCATTGATCTAGTGTGTTTTTTTATTAACAGATTGCAGTGCTGACCTTGAATTATAATGCAAAGCAAGGTTTTTTATTCGTACTATGAAGATTCACGAAATGCCGCCTTTAACTTCAGCTAACTTTACTGGCATCAATATGGTCAATGAACGTTAACTGCAAACTGTCTGTGGTATTCCAAGTTCAAATCAATCTGCAGTGAATTAAAGGACATGAAGTATATACAAAGCTTTGTATGAAATTAATTAACCGCTAATGATCTTTAAATCAAGTGTTTGTGGTTTGATGAGTAGTGTTTGGAAGATTAAAAACAATATAAGCGACCTTTATTTGTTTTCATTTAGTAATGAATTACAACTGTTTTTGTTAGTAATTCGTATAGGTACTTGCAGTAATAATATATTATTTTTGGCAGAAAGGGGATATTATTGGAGGAGTGATTTAGTCCAGTAATAAGTTTGATAGACATTTGTGACTCTTAGATAGATAGATAGATAGATAGATAGATAGATAGATAGATAGATAGATAGATAGATAGATAGATTGATTGATTGATTGATTATGGCGCCTCCTGTATTGTTATTCTACCTGTGTTTCAGTGTCTCGTGTGTATTGGCGTATAGAAATAAATTTGAAAACGGTGGCTTTATGCAGAGTTTGTTAGTTCTAACAAGAATACAGACGACAGTATTGCTTTGGCTCCAACGTGGAGTCTTACGGTAGAGGCGAAAGGGGTTCTGGCGAACTAATGATGTAAAAATGCTGCTCTATCCCAGCGCCTTAATTAAATGCATGGAAAGAACGAGCGAAGAACATCTGGTTTCAATCTACGTCCCTTTGATGGCATCAAGTGTTCTTTTCCCAGATCGGGGGCTGGGAGGTATGGGCTCTCCGTGGCGGCTTGGAGCATTGACTTCTTTTCTTTGAACCTATGGACCCTTTCTCTCTTGTCAAGACCCTCTCCCGAAGCAACCTAATCGTTGAGTCATAAAATATTCCAAAATGATTTGTACTAAGAGAAACGCTTAAAATGCATATATGTGCCTGATAGCGACTTATTTGTGGAAATTTCGGAAAGTTAAATAGTCGGCAGAACTGTATTTAATTCGCGTAGTAAACCATATTAAAGTTTAATGCCACTTTTCTCGATGTGCCGTCGGGGTTAATTTCGGGTTTGATTAATTTCAGACATCACATGAATCATTTTGAAAAGTAATCTTTACTCGCATGTTTCATCGAAAAGTTTCCAAAATTTTCTCATTATTCCGCAACACTTATTAGAACACAAATAATTCAGCAATCCTCATGGCCGCCACACTGTACATAAATTACATAACGATCTTCATTTAAGCCATTTTTTTTATTACACGTAAATTAATATGGGGTAAGGAGAGGGAAGCAATCCTCAATTTAAATAGTTGTTCGAAATAACCTAGAGCGACCCGTCCTGATTAAATAGGCATAACAGTGGATGGATATAAGGTCTCCCTTACGAGACTTCTGGGGTCCTCCGTCCGGCTGCCAAGGGTCCTTAAATTTTTTAATTAGGGTGTTTCTGTATTGGTGGTGGTATGTTCCGTACTGTGTGAAAGGGAGGGGTGGCCTGTGATGGAAAGTGGCTCTGTAAAACGTCAGGAACTTCACAAAAGCTTTGCCACGTAATTACAGGCTCCTATTAGGACGATCTTCCCTCCCAGGGGTCTTAGATTCTCATTTATTCAGCGTTCAGGCTTCCTCTGCCTGCCAGTTCGTGTCGTTTGAAGTGCCAGAGTCTCTTAAAACCATCTCAGTGAAGGACTCTTTCCAAAAGCAGTCCCTTTTCAGCCTTCCTCCTCTGAGCGTAAACTGAGAGCTTACTCACACGCGCATCTGTTAGACATCATCTTCTCCGCTGCAAACCTCCAGCCATTCATGAGTCGTGAGTCAACAGCGTTGAGAAGAAAACGTTCTTAGAAGTCCTCAGGGTGGATGGTGCCGAGCAAATGGTGAGCTATTCGGTTTTAGAAGAGTGGACAGCGTCTGAGGTGTGACATACCTTCTCCAGAAAATCTCTGCGGCAAATAAGACCTAAATAAAGGGGAAAAAAACCTTTTGGTTCTTGCTACGCGTCTTCCGTTTTGAAAGTTCAACAAAGCCTCTTCAAAGCTGAGAAACGTCAGTCCTAGCGGATCTATACAATTGTGGACGCTGTGCTTTGTGACAAAAGGGGTTCTTGTTGATTGTTTTGGCGCCATTATAGGTATTTTTGTCTGAATGCGAGGAATAACTTGGCTGGGCTGCTATTATTTCCTTTATTATTCCGTATTTTATTTGCGTCATGACTTCTAGTTATGCACATGTAATGGACAGACAAGCTACGATATCCAGCCGCTTGGAGAGTCCGATTACAGCGAATCTGGAAAATCTACAGGCTAAAAAGAACTTCTCAGTAAGCCACCTGTTGGATCTGGAGGAAGCAGGGGAGATGGTTGGGGCGCAGGCGGACGAAAGTGCGGTGGAGACTGGGAGGAGTATGCTGGAATCGCCGGGGCTGACCAGCGGCAGCGACACCACGCAGCAGGAGAGTAAGTGCGAAGTGAGCTCCCGTGGTATGTACTCTTGGGGCCACAGTTGTGATTAACACTTTAACGCAAAGGATTGTCACATTAGCACATATATGCCAATCATTTGGCGCCGGCGGTTCTGACATTGTGTAGTAAATCAAACACGAAGGAAAATCGCGGACGATTGCGTGAGATATTTCTGCACAATTTCTCTGTAGTTCGAGAACAGGGGAGCTATCAACTTTTAACCAAATGTACGGGTAAACACGGTCGTGTCGTGTTCATTTTGGTGTTTTGTAGGACACTAATATGTCGCCACAGGATTGCCTCCGAATACCATTGCGTTCAGAAGAAACCCAGTATGAGACCGTTCCAACAAAGCACATGTAAACAAGATACATTTCCATAAACATCTTCATGCCAATCGTAGTATAATCTGCGAATACGTTCACTACATTTTGCGCGGTGTATACAGTAACATGTACTAAATGTAAAGGTCTACAAGTGATACAGTGAAAATATATTCCGTCAAACTGTAAAAGCGTCTCGAGTCGTTTTTAAAAATGAGTAAACGTACTCTTGAGTGTTACGTAAAGTTCAAAAGATATGGCCATGGCAAATCGATGCGAAATAAGGCGTTCGTGACTTCTTTTCCTTGAAACATGGAATGTATGCAATCCATGATATTAATGCTGTGATTTCGCCGTATAAACAATCTAAGCAGTTGTCCTTTTAATCATTCGGATCGCAGCAGGTTTTGTCAGTTTTAAGGGTGGCATTGCACGTTTTCTGTCAGCAGCAGTAATATACGGTGTATGAAATTGCTAGGTTAAATTTAAGTACAAACACAATGGCGGCACATCCTTAGTTCTCCCGTTATTCATACAGTATAAATATCAGTGTACGTTAAAACGCCTTTATTAAATTTCACCGTAAAGTATAAATTAGAACGGACATACTTTTTATGATTACTTCTGACAGGAAATCGTATACGAAGAGTAGGCCTATATGGCCTAAGAGATGTGTAATTATGCCGTTTAATTTATCCTAAACTACTGTTAACTTGAACAGCTGAAGAGATATTTTAGTTTCATCGGTAACGCATATGGAACAGATGACCTGTACCTGACAATGGGCATAAAACATCACGAAGTTCTCACTGGCGCACATTTCTCTTTACCCGTTAATATAACATCGCCGGTTGTCGCATCACACTCCGAAAAATAAAAGGTTCCAAAATCAATCAGCAACTCTTAACTGAATGAAAAACAGAGACATTGTAAGGAACTTTAAAATTGTTGATATGTTATAATTGATTATAATTGATTATATGTTATGTACAGGAAAAACTTGAATATAATTTCGATTTGCCTAACAGAAAATACCGAATGTGGGTGTTTTAAAGAAAATTTAAACGGCTTTGATGTCTTTATGAAGACATTTATGTAGAAATAGGCTAACCAAGTATTGCGCGTGTTATATACAATAGCTCAATTAACATTCGAACACATAAGATTGCTTTGTAATGTATGCTTAAATATGCCTATTATTTGCGAAGGAGCCGTATAAATATATTACATGGTATCATTTTTAAATGCAATATGCTGAGATATTAATACCAAAATAACCACAATAGGCAATCATGGGCCTATAATAAGGGTAGCGATGAAGCAGTACTAGGACACAATATAATCATCCATTTTAATGTATAATAGGAAAAACTACATTATAATATTTAAGATATAGGCTAAATTCACCATGAAATTCAACCGCAAGTATTTTATCTACGCTGATGACATAACACTTCTGTGTAGTGATTTGTTATTGTTTAATTGCGTTAATTACAGGTTAATTATAGTAGACATGATCTTAAATACATAGGGCCATATAAACAAATAGCCTAATTAAATATTCCATCAGCTGTCCGTATTTGTTTTCCTTGTGTTTACATCGGAAATTAAAATCTGTAATACAATCTAATAATGAAATTAAACAGCGGTCAATGTAATATTTAAATCTAATGGTCCATTTTAGAGAGCCCTGACTAGTTTGTAATGTGGTTTTATGGAAAATATGAATTGAAATACATGGGCATACACATTAAGTTTTCATAGATGTGTTTACTAATATGAGCTACAGATATTAGCAGTATAATCATTTATATTCAAATATATTCTCCAGTTCTACTAATTTTTGGTTTTGTTGAAGGGTAAGTTTTGGACTCGTCACAGGTTATATAAGTAAAAAATGGTACGCTATATATTACTTCACAAAAAGTAATTTATTTGAGGTCAATTTTTAAAAGACTCACTTTCTATTTTAATTTTCCTAGACATGTTTTAAAGGCCTTTCTGCTTTCGTAGACAGTCTACGGTAGTTGCGACGGGATAAAACAAGATAGGCCTACTGTACATGGCTTTTAAACGCGCAGAACGAATACCAGAAAAATTTAACCACGGTATTCGCCTCAGTGTATACTTGACTAAAGGCAGGTCCATTTATACTTTGTTTTAAGTATATTTATAATTGATTTGGGAATATTTATACTATAGGCCCTAAAGCTTTCAAAGATCCACTCACAAGTTCAATTAGTCTGAAACAGAAATCGTGAAAGACGGGGGATGAAGATAAAAGTTACAACGTGAAACCGGTATTATATCGCGCAAAAGATTATAAATTAAAAATGAAATATCGAAGCATACACGACACCCAACTTACTACCACCAATTATCCTAAAAAAAAAAAAAACACCGCGTATAGGCTAGTTAATGCAATAATGACAAGGTGTCAGGGACTTACAGCTCGCTTTGTGCTCCATCTATATGTCCGTTTGTTTCCCGCCGCAAACACGTTGTAAATCCCATTAGATAAAACTTAATTTAATCTAACGTAGGCCTAATATGTAATGTAAGGAGGCCGTAATATTTTCTGTTGTTATTTTTATATTATTTAAAAGCGAGCTTACCACATTTCCAGTGAAAGTGCCTTAAAGCCGTCTAGCACAACTGCCCGTACATTGATACACAATTAAAGAACAACTAAAAAAAGGTATAAATGAAAAGGAAACCTCGCATGAATAATAAGCCCTATCATAGAAAGTAAACGTTAACTCCATCCAAAAGAGGTACCATGTCCTCCGTTGCCATTTTTATTTCTTTTGTGACAAAAAAAGAGTTTGCATCTATTTAATCTGTCAGCAGATTTTCATTCGCTTTGGTCTAGTGATTAATGTACATAATAAAAGTATCTCTTAAGGTGCTGTACCACCAGACTTAACAGGAAAATGCCTCTACGGGGATATAATCGCTGTTCTTGGGACGTCCGTCGTGTCCCGTCACCAGATCATAAAAAACAGACATGTAACACTCCCTTTCGCATAGAAACTAATCGTTTCCACGTACAAATAACACCGTGAACAATACTTCTTATTAGAAATCTGTAAATACAGTACGGGCGTATGCACAAACAGAGAAACTGTAGGGATTTAAAAATAGTTCGTATGTCTTCTGATGGTTAATATGTAAAACAATTGCGGTTAGCCTATATTTTCCTTTTCGTAACCGCCTCAACTGTACAAGATATGATAAGACAATGCATTCGAGATACGTTCGATAAGTCAGACATACGTATTAGAACCGTTTCATGGCCTATGCTACAATAGGACTCACTCCACCAGGTATCTAATATTAATAATAGTCCGTATGCCCGTGCGCGTTTCCAGTTACTGATTAACCACTTATTGTCGCGGTGACCGCTTACCTCGCACCAGAAATATGCATTATTCACATAAACAGGTATACATTTGCTAGGTGTAGGCCACAACACAGAAAAAAAATGTTTCACTTTGACCTTTGTAGCAGGTTACGTTTTTAAAAAAATAAAACTGAAATGAATTAAATTACACCAATTGGTTTCAATTAATTTCGCATTTTGTTTGCATCTATTATTGTGTCATTCGGGGATATAAAAATTGACAGAATATCAAATAGATATGCTCACAAAAATCAATCTCTTCACATTTATTTGTATTTCTAAATATCTTTCTCCAAATAATATATATTAACATTATACATGTATTGTGTATATAGATGTGTATAATATACTTGATCGTTTATATGATAGGTGTATTTCTGTAAGTTTGGTGTTTTGAGCAGTGGTGGATCAGAAATATTAGGCCTCACAATCATGCGGTCGAAAAGGTATAAGAAGGAAAAGTCAGGTGGGGTCCCTCACGCTGCCCATGGCAGGTCTAACCAGAGAATTCTGTCACACACGGAGGCGTACAGTATGCAGGCGGGTTTGTAAAAAAGGCAGTAAAAGTTATTACCTTCGATGGCTAATTATATATAATTTGTTCTTCTGCATACGCCCATGTCACTATGTGGGAATCAGACCTCAGGGAGTGCAGCTTGTTTTGCGGTCGAAAAAGTGACCGTGCAGATAACAAGAGTGAAGCGCGTCGCTGTTTGCGGCGGATTGTTTACCTGCAAATGCTGTTCAAGACCAATGCGTTCCACGAGATTCCCGGCTCAGTCTGTGTCCGGGCTTCTACATTACGGTCTAATACCGGGAAGAACTACGAAGAAAGTGCTTCTGTTTTCAGACCTGACAGCTGACTTGTGTTTACCGTAGACTGGAATGATTCTCACTCCTGAAAAAAAAACTGGTAAAATTCAGGTGGTGATTTTGCAAGTTTATGTAACATTACGGCCGATTGGATTTATGATATTCTCTTGTGTGTGTGGCACGCATGTTTTGGTCACACATCATAATTGTTTAATGAATTGATGCTTTTGTATACATTTTTTTTTTAGATTTCAGGCATAGTTGTATAGCAGTAGTAATTCAGACATATTTTAATCTGGTTCTCCTGAAACTAAAAAACATGTAATTGTTGTCTTTTTTCCTCTTTTGGGTTTGCCCTATCAGCCTATGTAATAAAACATTAACTTGCTTGTTTTGATATTAATTCAAATGTTAGACTTTTGTTCAAATGAATGTGTAGCTTCCAGCTTACCATGGCCACCAGTGGTCAAACTATGGTTTGGTTGATCATAAAAATGCATTTTAAAAGCGAATACTAAAAGCCGTGGGCCAAACATGAGCAGACAGAGAACTCTGAGCTGCTTTTTTCCCAAAAGGCTCACAAAAGCGCCTATCGTGGACTCAAGGCCCCACAGTTCAATGATGTGATATTATATTTCCAGCTATTGATCCCGACGTGCTGGTTAACTCACTTCTAAGCTCATCGGTCAAAAGCACATTTTCAAATGAAACTAGTAGGTTAATCCTACGGTACAGGGGGCGATGATCAGTTGACCACTGCCATAAAGCCAGCAATGTGTTGAGATATCCTGATGCAGATTCCTTATAACAGCAGGGAAGCAGGGATAAATAAAACTCAGCTATACTCCGGCTTGATGATTCATAGCTTTAAAGGGCGAGACAGTCAAAGATGCACACAACCAGAGAACATTACATTTGGCACTGAAGTATCCATGAAAGAGCGTGAATGAAAAAGGAGCCCAGGACCTTCCCTGAGATCTGGTAATGTTGGTAGGGGCGGTATCTGGGGGGGTAAAACACCCCTGATCAGTAACCAGATAGGCAGGCAGGACAGTGCCATCAGTGCTGCATCGGCCTCTGCAACAAAGCGTGACTCCCTAACCTCGCATTCATTTCAGCTTGCGGTCTGTGTGTGTGTGTTGCACGTGTGTCTTGTCCCCGCATGCATGTGTTTGTGCGTGTGTGTGTTTCTGTGCGCATGCCCACAGACGAGCAGCTGAATGCAGAGGAGAAGAAGAAGAGGAAACAGCGCAGGAACAGAACCACCTTCAACAGCAGCCAGCTGCAGGCCCTGGAGAGGGTCTTTGAGAGGACGCACTACCCCGATGCCTTTGTCAGGGAAGATCTGGCACGGAGGGTGAATCTGACGGAGGCTCGTGTTCAGGTAGCCTTGCATCCCCAGGTCTACCTCTGTCACACGCAGGTCACGTCTTAGCACCGAGCGTCTAATGAACACTTCTGCAGAATATTTTAAAGCAGATTATGATGTTTAATCAGTGTAGATGCAATAATGCGTTAACCACCAACACTCTTTATTTAAATCTCAATCCATTCCTTCTGACAAGACTTAACTGTAAAGTGTCCCGGTTTGGATGTTTGCCCGTCCTTTTATGTTGCTGTAGGAATGTTTTGCATCGGGATTATGCCTAGTTAAAAAACACACAAACACACACGCACACACACACATCTGCAATTAATACTTACCAGAGCATTGCATAGCCTTTGATAGAAAGACTGTTCAGACTGTTCATTCCTGGGACATTACGTTACAGGACATTATGCCTCCGGAGGACCCGACTGGATTAACTTTAATAAAAAGGATTTTATTTAGTTGGACTGCCTACAATTGACTGTTTTTCTGTTGCGCGTAACGTGATTGAACGCCGTGTCTCACTACACCGCGGTCCTGTTTTTGAAGAGCATACACAAAGGAGATCCACAGGAGAATGTGACATTTTTTGTTGCATGAATATGATTGAGATTAATTCAGAGAGGACATCAGTGGAGCAGAAGCTGATTCTGGAATTCTCTGTGATTTCCAGGTGTGGTTCCAGAACCGGCGGGCTAAGTTTCGCCGGAACGAGCGGGCGATGCTAGCCAGCAAGAACGCCTCGCTTCTGAAGTCCTACTCTGGGGACGTGACAGCAGTGGAGCAGCCGATCGTGCCTCGCCCTGCCCCTCGACCCAACGATTACCTGTCCTGGGGCACTGCTTCCCCATACAGGTGATTCCCCACCAAGCAATTCCTAATAATACATCAACCAGATTCCACCCCACGGTCTCATACTCTTCCTGTCACATGTGACTTTTTTCTCTTTCCGTCGCGTCTGTTTCCTCGTGTCCACCTTTCACACATTTTCGCTTGTACCACATGTCAGTCTTTTCTCCCTATTTTCACATCGGTGAAAAACTGGGCTAAGCCAGCAGTCGGGGACTAAACTGTACGGAAAGTCCCACGACGGCTACAACCATAAGCAGTTAGTTGATACACTTCCTTGAGAACATGGGTGTTGAAAACTGGCTTTAAGATACTCGCTATGCTTACGCATCTTCTCGGAGTTCTCTGGTACGTGATACATGCTAACAAACACGGGAAACGTCGCGTGGGCAGGATTTTCTGTGCCACTTTTGACACTGGTTTGGTTTAAAGCAATACTACGCAAAAGAAAAATAAAACGCACAACACTGTTAACCTGGCAAGAGCGATGGAGTCAGTCAGTTGGAAGCCCTCCGCTGGCGTGAGCGCATGCTGTGTTTTTCTTCATTTCCACTTGAGCAGAAACATGCTTGGCATGTGAAATCACTAAAGCCAGTCCTTGTGCAGACCTAACACATGCATTGCAATTTATGTGTTGTTAAGCTGCTATCCAATGCCCGGGGGAGCGGCTATGCCAGTTCCACAGAAAATGCTGCCCAATGAAAGCAAGTACTCTTTCATTTTTTCTCCCTACCTGCATCGTTTATAGGGCTGCCTTGCTGGCGGCTCTCGTTGACCTGCACGTGTCGCATATAAATATTTAACGGCTGTCGTTATTTTCATACCAGCGCTATGGCTACCTACCCACCCACATGTGCCAACACCAACACCACCCAGGGGATGAACATGGCCAACAGCATCGCCAACCTCCGTCTGAAGGCCAAGGAGTACAGCTTGAACCAGGTGCCCACAGTCAACTGAGGACAAATGAGCAAAACCCCTGAGCTCCAAGGAGGACCTTGGGACATTCTTATCGAGAAAATCCACATGGGCCCACTGCGGGTACCCAGCCAGCACATGGGATTTACAGCAGATGCTTCTCCCAGATGGACATCATGTTATTGATGATTGTATTGTATTATTGGGCAACCGGTGGGTTAGAGGAAGAAAACATTTTGGAATGCGTCAGTCTGAAAATCCAAAAATCACTTGTAGATCCTATTTAGCCAGTGTAAAATTGTCTTGTTTAATTGGCTTAAGATGAAGAAAAGTGAGTTCATTGACAAGGCAGTGAGACATCATTTCCTTCAACTTGATAAAAGCTACGGAAAGTCTTACGGTCCATTTGTGAGCACCATCTGAGAAGACAGTGTCCATGCTGATGATGCTTTCGAAGACCATCCAGTCGGATCACCATGGTTTTCCGTCTGGACAATAGTGCCCTTCGTCTCATCTGTCAGCACCCTGTAAGAATTAACGATAAAACTCTGCCTCACAGAAGCAGGATCTCCCAGGGGTCTGGAATAACCTAAAAGTGGGCTTCATCCAGGACAGACACTGGGAAGTTATAAAAACTTTTCATATCGTTATTTGATCTTGTTTGATTTTTTTTTACTTTCCCACTTTATACCACTGACAAGCAAATGTCGTCAATGCATTTTGATTTATATAACATACACTATTCAACTAATGCCAGCTAACATTACTTTTGAAACCAAATCCTAGTTGCTATTTTTCTTTGTATTTTATCTTTATTTGTAACAGAAAATCTTATATAATAATAAAATGCTGTTGAAACAACAAACTGGAATGTGCTAAAGTTTAGAGCATATTCAAAAAGGTGATAATGTTTTACAGACTATGGAACAGGATAATAGAAACGTTATATTTTCTCTAGAAAAATGGTGATTAGTCGCTATGAAGTACTTTTGTTTAAATCTAAAGTGTTGCTTTCTTGAAAGATCATCACCAGGATGATTCCTGGCAACTGTGATTCCATATTTAAGGAAAAATCCTGTTACTATGAATTTCCCCTAGGGAATACATTTGCAATATATCCTGCTAATGAAGAACTCTTTGGAATTGATATTTAAGAAATAGTTATGATTGGTTGATAAAGTCATTAGGTAGTAATCATTACTGATTAATTTCATTTATAGCCATGGCTGATTTATCTACATTGCCATAAATAAATTTCCCACTTTATTCTGGTGGCCACGCGTCTAGCATTCAAGTTCGGTATTTGACAAATAATGAACAACGTCAATTTAAAACTTTACACCGGATTAATGAAACAGTCTCCCTAACTGCATCTAAGGAGAACTAAGGAGTCTAGACTTGGCTTTATAAGGTACCACTCGCCTCTCATCTGCTTCATGTCACGCCGTTCATGTCACGCCAGCTTGTCTCCGGGGGCACAGGGAGAGAGGGGATGTCAGGCCCTGATGTGAAAAAGACCCCCGACAGTATTCCTGGGCCCTATACATGGGCCGCTGACAGCTAGCAGACACTTTGAGTTGACTCTGTAATGCAGATGAAGCAAAAAAAAGAAAACTAACAGGTTTAGGAATTTGTGCAAACACCACTTAAGGATTTTATTACGCCAACAGGGACTTTCCCACAAAGGTTGCACAAATCCTTCTGCTGGGATTTAATGATTTCTGCGGAACTTTTAAGTGTTTACGCAGGAAACAATATTTTATGCGCAGGAAGTCCTTGTTTTTGTTTTTTTGGCACCCCCGTGCCCCGGCGTAGTTTAATCGCTGCCATAACAGCGTCTCTCTGCCGACACTCCTTTGGTTGTGCCGCTCACCGTCTGACCCGTGCGATGCCCCCCCCCCCGCCTGACCCACGGACTGGGCGTCGGCGGGGGCGCCGGGGCCAGGAACACTCTTCCTTCATTACCTCGTTCCCAAGGAAATGCCAAATCGGGTTTCACTCCGGAAACCGCTCTGATCCGGATGAATGATGTGCTCAGTAAAGCAAAAAAAAAATTGGTTCATTCATAAAAATAATGTGCATGTATCTATACGTGTACATCGATATGTAGACATTGGAAATAAATTTAAGTGTGTTGTTGAGTGTATATTGAATAAATGTTTCCCTAAATTGTGTCCAGAGGAAGAACCCAAGGAAAATGATATGTAATTATATTTATAGATTTATTTCCATCTTCACCTTTTCCATTACAAAATTGTACTTGTCATAGACTAATTATTAATCCCCTGTAATATATATTCCACAATCAGTAAAAAGGTATTGATGGGTTTCATAGAGTTTGAGACAATATCATTGATATTTTTACTGAAGAATGAATGATTTTGGTTGCCAATTGGCGGTTAATTTATGCAAATAAGATGTAAAATTCATGACGCAAATGAGGCCTTGTCATGAGCTTCATCCTGAACAGCAATCCAAGTCACTGGGTGCTTTTTTCTGGATTTCTTTCACGATTGACTGCACTCCTTACCAGGCATCTGCTTTATCGTCGTCCTGCAAATACAACTTCTGCCCGTCGCGGGTTTGGCGACGATAATTAGCTTTTGACAATCAGCTTGCTTCGGCTGTCTATGTATCGAAGAAATGAAATGATCTCAAGGTCACTGCACTCTGAGAAGATGACCCGAAGGTAAGTCCAGCGGTGCGTGTTTGAGGTGGCTGTGGGGGGGTGGAGGGGGGAGTTTGCGTGCAATCATTTCAGGAGCAGGGATGAGGAGCCCTGACGCGCTACGCCCAGCGCTGAGTCTCACCTTTCACGACTGGGCCGGCAGAGCCCAAGTGCTTCCAGATGTGTGCTGCCAGTGACCGGGGGCCACGGCCCTCCATCAGCCGTGACAGCGTCCCCTCGGACCGGCGGCTCCCTGCAGCCGCACATCTGGAGCCCATTAACGAGGAGACGCCAGTGCTGGCGCAAATATCGCCGTTATCCTTTTATTTAAATATGCAGTTGGGCTCGCACTGCCTTCCAAAGTGCTGCATAAAACCCATTTTACGTACAGGAACTAATCCTGAAATTGTTTCACGAAGTATTGCTGAACCCTGCCGTTCAATAACTGCCACAACTAAAGAGAATGGTTATATGTCCCTGTTATGACTCAGGTTCTCCAGATGTTCTCCAGAAAAAAAGATTAAAACCATTTTAAAAAGAAATAAGGCAGTTAATAAAAGAGTAAAAACTACACAGACAACCTTAATGCAATGATGCATAAAGCTCAAATTCCCCAATAGCAGCCAAAGAAGCTGGATGGGATTTTAAAAAGTGGTTAATTGTGCTTGATATATATTTTATTTGCCTTTATTTCTTTTCTAAAGCCACTTTCTTTGCTATGGCAGCCACTTGGATGAAGCTCAAATATTTATAAGATCACAGAGACCTTATTAATGACCAACCTTGGATCCGACGGCAGAAAAGAAGAGGAAAAAAAAGGAACGCCGATGGAACTGAGTGAAATATTGCACAGCTGTTAGCAGTGTGTGGTAAAAACGAGGGAGCGAAAATATTCCGGGCTGCAGTTGAGGAGGGAAAGAGAAGCGCTTTTGCAAACTCGCTCTGCAGAACATCCCCAGAGCAGGTTTACGTTAATACCGGCGGGCAGCGTGACGAAAGGAAAGCAGGGTAGAAACCACGAGGAAGGTGGCTTTTTGTAACAGTCAATGTTTCACAGCTCACCGTGATCTCTCCAGGTCCGGGGGGGTAGTGGGGGGGGGGGGGGGGGTGCATCTGGGCTGCAGTTTATGAAATGCAAACAAAATAAGGGCAGCAGACACATTTTCAGAAATAAAAGAAAAGC
>JABFDZ020000037.1:15234086-15248075 GCA_019775955.2 Pollimyrus isidori
CCCCCCCCCCCCCCCCCCCCCCCCCCCCCCCCCCCCCCCCCCCCCCCCCCCCCCCCCCCCCCCCCCCCCCTGCATCTGGGCTGCAGTTTCTGAACTGCAAACAATCTAAGGGCAGCAGACACATTGTCAGAAATACAAGAAAAGCGTTTCTCAAACATGAGGAACAAGATGAAGGAACGTGTACTGCAGCACTCCAGGGATGTGATCAACTAGGCTTTACTCACCCACACATTGTAACAGAAAGTGAGTCAGGAATAGCTGTCATGAAATCCCAAGACGGCGAGGTCATTATATATATATACACACACACAGGCTGCATGTAGGCCTACAACAAAACAGAGAGACACACATGGTCATCAACCAAGAAGGGTTTTCCTGCTTTCCACAGTATATGCACATGGCTGGGAAAGTGAAGAAATTAATTTACTTCTTCAATATTTCTTAATATGTTCTTGGTCTCTTGCAGGGCATATTTACAGCTTGTTTTAGACTGACAAACGTATCGTACAAGGAATAGATAACACATTTCCAGCCCGTCCCGCACTGCACTCTATCTCAGCTCATAACTCACTGTCCAGTGAAACCAGTGATGTAACTGCGGGATCCGGCCGCTTGTGCTGATGTCATAAGACCTTCCACCTTCTCACTCTGCAGTTTCCCTGTACATTCGGTCAAACAAAGCTAACTGTCGTGATACAAGTATTTCGACTTTGTTGGCCAACTGTTGGGATATGGAAGCATTAGCAGCTCTGCTCTCTCGACCGTTACTGCATTCTAAATAGAAATGAGGGGAGTCAAAGCAACACACATCAGAGCCACTGCCACTGCATATCCGGTGATAGATTTACATGGTATATGTAAGCAATACTGCTACCCTCACCAGAGAAGTGACAGGAAAATGAGATGCAATGATATATAAGTAATATTCTTGGGTTACAGTTGAGAGAACTCCAGAATTGATTGGTGAATCTAAGCGGTTAGATTGCTTGTTTTTATGAACCCCAGAATTAATGGTGCATCACAGAAACAGTCAATAACAATGGCTTTACATTTCTTTTAAATTTAGAAAGAAAGATTGTAAAACAAGACAAGAATTAATATTTAAGCAACAAAGCTGGATGGTAGGATTTTACACATCATGCTAAGGTGCGCATTGTTAATGACCGCGGACAAGCAGCACCTCCCGAACGCCACGTGACGTTCCAGGCAGCCAGTCAGGCCAGGAGGTGCAGGCGCGCACTCTGCAGTGTGTGCGGTCCGAGACGAGGTTGGGTTCGAGTGGCGGACACCTATGTTGATTGGTGTTAGAAAGAGTAACAAGCATTTAAGGAAGAATCTGATGGCAACGTAATTGTAAGACCAACAAAAATAATGGAAGGAGATGACTCTGAAGCAGTTCTGAGTCAGCCCTATTGCGCTGGCTTCATCTTTCATGACCAGCCATAAATCAGAGGCTTATTTCCCTAAAAGTATTGAGTTCACTACATGATGCCTACGCTGCTTTTTTTGGGGGGAAACTTCTGGTAAGCAGTCTTTGCTGATACAGCTTTCTATACCTAACTCTAAACATGAAATGTTTCTCCTAGAATTGACATGCAAAATGATTCCCAAGTTCAGCGCTAGCAAATGGTTTAACACACATCGAATAACGTCAGTCGGACCCTTCAAACAAATCAACTTTAACTCTCCGCCGCCCCCTGGAGTGGCAGATTTCCGCCGCTGTATAGTATTTAACAAAAAGACTAAATCGCTCAGGTAGGCCTAGATTTCTGCTGGAGACATTCTTAAGGTTCGTCGAAGTATATCTTAAGCCCCAATCCAACCATGAATGTATGTCCTGCATTGTCTCTGTCCTGGTGATTTATAATCCGCATTACCATGACACAATGGCATCATAACAAATTACTATCAACTGTATGGATGACTGTCTAATCAGGGCATTTAATAATTTCTAGTTGCGTATTTGAATGTATATATTGCTTGTAATTCTATGGCATCACCCAAAACATATGGCTTCTGGAATACAGCAAAGACTATGAAAGGTTTTCCATTTACCAAAATGTGCAAAATTAACATGAGCTTGCTCCACAGGCATGCTGTCACCCCGCTGTACCTATAGTGCCGCCCGTGGATTGCTGTAAATTATTCAAGAAGACGACGAATTATGGGAAATTTAAATATCCGCTTTGCTTTGACAGACCATTACTTGTCAATCTAACTTTCTTTATGTCTTCACGGATTGTGGAAACGGGCGGATTTGATTAACCTCAGCACTTAACTACGAGTAATATGATTTTCTTCGCTTGCTGACCTCCTGACTCACGGATTTACGGATCATTTAGGGTGTTATGAAGAGGCGGAAGGGCGGCCCCGGATTATAACCTACAGGAGAATGAAAACAAGTCATAAATGCCGCGATAAATATTACTTTTAAACATGGACAGAGCTAAACAAAACGTAAATTTGTAGTAGCTGTAGAATGGAAGTCTTAACATAATTAATTTTCCTCTGGGGTGGAATATGTTGCCTCTGATTTATTCTATATTATTATATATAGAAACCCTCTCTCAGTGATGCATTAACAGTAACTCATATTTGTAATTAGGCCTATTGCCTAAGGTTGACTGTATTTCAAGCAAAAGTCACATCTTCAATGAGCATCTCTCTAAAATATTTTAAGCTTTTATTTTGGCTTTCTAAGACAATAAAGGCAGTTACCACACGGTCGTGTAACGCAAAAGAAACACCGATGCCGTTATTTGTCTGCATCGTTATACAGCGTAGGCTATATCAAAAACGACGCGAGTAAAACTTATAAAATATGAAAACTATAGAAGGTGTAGAAGTAGAAGCTATAGTTTCCATAATATAACAAATTATAGAAGCTATGAAATTCTGAAATTTGATCAAACTTTAATTTAACATTTAGTTAGACGCATGTAGTGTGCGGCCAGTAAGTCTACCACGGCTTGATGGATTTAATCCGTTTAAAACGCTGGGTAGATCTTTATCTATAAATTCTGGAATAACATATAGAGGAGGCAAATGTGAAACAGGTATTATTATCAAATATTGTGCGAGAGCAAATTCATTCCAGCCGTCGAGTCCGCCAGCGAGGTTTGCATTTAAATGTAACTTGTGCTAGTGGCGTCACATCACAAGCTCCATTATTACAAAACGCCATAATTAGTTCAATTATGCTTTCAGCATCTGAATGAAATATCGTTATACTTGTTATACTTAACCTCTGTTTAAAATTTATTATTAGGCCTATTATTGTTTTACTTTGTACTTCAACCGCTGAACTATGCAGGGATATTTGATTAAGATATATTTAATTTACGGCTGCCGGTGGTTTTTTAATTCCATATGGAATAATATATATATTATGCATAATGCATCCTGATTTCCTGCAAATGAATAATAATAGCGTTGTAAACACTTGCGAAGTACGTCATCTTATTAAATACAGATTTCCATGTATGAATAATGAATATTATGGCCAACATAAACAGTCCATATGCGTCCAGCAATAGCACAGGGAGACAGAGAGCGCTGTAAATTTATATGGTGAAAATGGCAAATGTTTGTCTTGCATTTCTTGGGGAAAATAAATACAGCAGAAACGCTGCCTTATTATTCGATGATTTTGGGATCATTAACACGGTTGACCCCGGGCAAAAGCCAATGGAGACCCTTTGGGATGTCATTTTGTCAAATGCACAAACAGAACAGCATAGTGAAATTTAACGTTTCAGTACAAGGGTATCAATCCATCCATCCACCTCTCAACTGACTTTCTCTTTGCAGATGTATTTTATGAAAACATTAACTGCAGCCATGAATGCCCGTTACGAAAATGTTATGTCTACATCAATTAACATAACAGTGTGGCAGACTGTCATGCCAATAACAGACAATAGGTATTGGTGAGAAGTAAATATGATGTGAAGTATATCCTTGTATAAAATATGAGAGGTTTATCCTAAGTAAAAGACAATCCTTCTCTGAATTCCCTGCCTGTACATTAATTGACAGAATGCTTTTATTGCATCACAGAACATGAGCAGTAGCAATGGGCCTACCAAACCCCTTTAACAGAATACTACTTTTTAAATGAAAACTTTGTTTTATGGTAGGAAAAACAATGTTCACAGCATCTTAAAATGTCTTATTTTTATTGTAACATTCTTGCATATAGCATTGGTTCATTCCTCTAGTCTGCAGGGGCCGCCTAACCCTTCTGAACAAGGGAGAGGGTAGCCTGCATACACTTATCTGTTTGCTATTGATTAACTCAGCTATGTCCTTTTATGTTATGAACATGGGTATAATTCAGGATTTTATAAGCCTAATAAAGTTTTGTCAGTTTGCAAAAAATTTGCTTGTTTGTAGCTAGGTCTAATTTTTTTCGTAAGTGTTCATCCCTCGTGACTTACCCGCTTCCGCGGCCCCTGTTCACTTTATGAAATTCATACATAATTCCCCTCATATATCTATATGTTTCAGATTTTATCTCAGGGCCGGCCCTGGCCGTTCCGGTGCCCTGCGCTAGATGCATGAGGCTGCTATCTTGCCAGCTTGCATCTGTTTCACAAGTAGTAGAAAATGAAATCTAGTCTAAAGAACTGTAATGTTACAAATGCCACCAGAGGTATTTCTCCTGAATTTTTTCACTCACTCTTTTTCATATGTAGGTGCATGTGTTTCGTATGTGTTTCATTTAACTGCACTGTTTCATACTATATCTTGCCACAGCTTTTCATATGCTACCTGATCTGTCAACTTCATGCATTTAACATTTGCATAAAAGAAAATACCAAAAGTTGCCGGACACCATATGGCCAATTTAAAAGCATTTTTTTTAATGTGCTAAAAGAATGTTTTTGCCCAGACACAGCAAACAAACGTCAGGTAGGCCTATTGCGCCCTCGCTCCGGGGGAAGACAGCAGTGGTACTGTAATCTGTAGCTGGACTCCCCACAAATTACTTTTGGTTGCTTATCGTTGTGCTCTTAATGTTACTATTGGAAACGGGTTTCAGATTTAAGCTAATTAAGGAAACACAAGATCAGGCTGCTGTGCCAAAGTTAAATATAATTAAAGCCTGCGTGTGTCTTTTATTTACATTGCAGATTATCATGATTTTCTCTGCATTTCATTCTGCTAAAATTACAGTAAATTCTCTTTAACTTCAATATTGAGACCTAATTTTTATTTTATCTTACATATAAACTGTGTTTGCCTTGGACATTCCGTAGATGTATGTGATTTACCTTCCAGCAAAGTCAGTTTAAATGAACTAATAAACTGTACTGGTAATAAACACGTGAGTTAGCACTTCTGAGTGCCGCATACAGCAGTCCGATCACACGGGTTAACTCTGTGTCGTCCTCAGGTAATGTTGTTAATGCTGATTTTCATCCCTAATTTTTTAACCATTATTATTGATAATTATCATTAACCATTATTATTAAATTACTCATGATCACTAATTATTAACCTTGAATGGACTATTAACCTCCTGAGACCCAAGGACCCAAATTTATTTTTATTTTTAATTTCACAGCATGTCCTCTTTAGGGTACAAAAGAAATAAATATGTTTCCTTACATGAGTGAAAAGATGGATTTAAAAAAATGTCCACTGCAATGGATTATCTGATTACCCAGCCCCATGGAATCCTTTTGCTACCAAACAATCTAGTGACTCAGTAAATCCTGGAAAGAAATGCATTAATCATTTATGAGACAAAAACATTTTATTGTGGTTTTGTTTGTTAATTTATACATATTCAACTCACATGGTCACATTGTTTTTCACATTTCATATGACATCATTTGTAAGTTGCAGTCAATCAGTAGCACAATAAAGGACAATGAATATAGTGGAATATTTCTCATAGTCCTTTTTACTTCCACAAATGAATGACCATTTGGTATCAGGTTCTATATGGATGGAGTAGTTCAGTAATTCAAACAAGCGGTATTTTTAAAAATCCTTCCTTAAGCCTCTATTTAAGTTAAAACAGAAAATTTGTAAGAGAAATTTAAGAATTTTAAGTTGTGTATTTTAGACTGCATTTGAAAATATAATCAAAATGTTGTTTTCACTAGCATTCTTTGTGGATGTGTGTTTAAATTCCGAGGCAGTATAGCGTTTTCTCTGTAGTAACCCTATTCTCTGTTGGATATTCATGCCTGCCAGTTGACATCCTTTCCCTGCGCTGTGCTGTAGTATTTGGCATATTTTCCTATACTTGCATTGAATCTTCCTGGTACAATATAATTCCGTAGTGGACTAGCCTATAACGGAATATCGTCTATAATGGACATGCATAAAAACACCGGATATAGTGCATTCGCATATAATGGAATTTCGCTTTTAACGGATAAACAATTTACTCCCCAGGGGCGCTTTTAGCTATAGTTTTATTCGGCTAAAATGGACAGGCGCGTGGCGTGATGTCCAGAGCAGATACGAAATCGGGATTATTAATAGTCACGCATCTGGTTAGGTAAAGTTGGATTACTACATGTATAATATAATACTCTATACCACAAGTGTGTCTGCTGGGGTGTGGCATGTGTAAATGGTGTCCTGTAGTTGTATTCTGGCCATACAGCAACTCTGAATATAACAGATTTGGGATATAACGGTCCCTTAACGATTTTACTGTATTCATGGGCGTAGGAACTATAGAGGACAGGGGGTACAGATTCCCCCCACTTTGTGAAAGTGTGAAAAATAAGTCATATTATTTATATAGAGATACTAGTTTCTCAGGGGACTAGAGCTGGACAATAACACACGCACATTAGTTATTAGAGGTGGGGATTACAAATCCAGACCACAATTTGGTTTCAACCAACCAGTTGAGTATAAAGAGTCACAGGCACAGAGTACTCAGCTGGTTGGTTAAACCTAAATCTTGGTCTGGAATAGTACTTTCTGGATCTGAAATCTCCACTTCAGTTAGTTAGTAAAGACCTGCTGATTGTTGTGTTCTGAGACTAGCCTCAGGAGTCAATCAATTTTTATTTTTAAGATTACAAGAGTGCTAAACAGCAATGTTGAGCGCACACAAAACATGAAAGGTCACAAAAACAGAAAAATTAAGGGCACTGAAACGCAAACTGAAATGTTTAAACCAAAAGAAAGCAAACGTTGAAAGCAACAATCTACTGTGAGGGGTGTATAGAAGCTGTGAATGAGAGGAGACAAACTGCACCGATATGATTTATGACATTTTTGGTTTTCTGGTTTTCAGAGTCATGATGTGATGATAGGGCTCGGCGATATGCCCTGGAAATGGAAATCACGACATTTTCACAATGTCGATATTTATCATGATTTAAAAAATCTAAAATTGTGTTTAGAAAACAATAAATCATTCCAGGTGCTTCTCATTATGATGACCAAATTTTTACTAATAGTTATGGAGTTTGTGACAGATATAATGAGAAATGACACCAACAACAGACCTATACCATTATGCACTTTGTTTTAAAATAGTGCATTATGATCATCGATTATGCAGGAAAACAATGTTTTGGCTACGGGTCCATAATAATCATGATATTCTAACTGATGATAATATGACTTGCTTGCTCTCATTTTAGTGTTGAGCACGTAATCAAATCTTCCTTGCTTTAGTTTTCCCCCAAATCAGTCATAGATTAAGGCTTAACCACATGATTAGTACATTCTTTACACACAATCTATGCTTGTATTTTTAGTATAATATGGACATTTTGTATACTGTAAGATTTTCTTCTTTGTCTTTTCTTTTCTAACTACTAATCTGTAGGATGGGTATGTGCAACCTGTAACAAATAAAAAAATGTGAACCTTCAGTAGCGTATTTAATAGGATATTAAAACACCAAATAAAATATATTTTAACATTAATTTTAGTTGTCCCAATCGCTAGATAAAAGTAAAAAGTCTTTCAAACTAAAATGCAACATTTACAAATTGATATTTGATCAGATTGTGTGTAATTATCAGTAGAAAAACAAGGAGAATATAACAGAATATATATGCATATAACAGAAACTCCTGTGCAACCTCTAAAAGATGACTGAACAAATATTGACATTTAGGAATGCTTTTACCCGCTCACATAAACTCTGACTGAGGTTTGTGACACATCTGTCAGCTGTTATAACCTTGTTTATACCATTTCTGGATGTCATTTACTCTTATAATGATACTGAAATGGGCAGCATAGATGGACAGAACTCACACCCACTGGGCCAAATGGTCTGTGTGATCTCAGATGCAAAATTCCTCTCAACGGTCAAAGTTAAGTCCAATTCAGAGTCTTTATGAATGCTACATGGAAAGCGGTTTAAGGTGACTTATTACAAATTTACTTTTAAATTTACAGAGAAAAATGAATGACAGTTGCCGGTTTTATTTGGGTTAAAGCCAACCACAAGCAACTCGATTAGCAAATGAAAACTTCCACTGTACTGTATTTAATATGGGGCTCAATTGCACTTTTTTTTCTCTGAAAAACTCCATGCCTTGAAAATAACTTCTGTTCAGGCATCAGTTACGCCACAATATTCCATTTCATGTTATGTTTGTTGAAATTTCCTGAAATGATAAATTTATAAACCTCGTGATTCAAATCATGCTCTGGCGTTAATATTTTAGTCAAGGGCTATCTGTCATTTGTCATGTTGAACTGGTTTGCAAAACTCTTAATGGTAGGTTTATGCTAAAATGATATTTCCTGAACTTTGTTTGAGTTAAAGTTGTTTTTGGTCTGGTATAGCGGTGTTTTTAATTGCTTGCTTATTTTTTTATATATATATTCCTAAGCTCTAACTTTACAGTTCAGATGTCAAGTTTCTCAGTTTACTCCTTGGCTGATGTTAGGACCAGTCCCTGCTTTGTCTGTGGTCTGCCCGTTTGGCCAGCAGGTGTCGCTAGCCATCTTGTCCTTTTCTTTGTGTTTCTGTAGCTCAAGCACCCATTTGCGTCCCTAGTGTGTTTTCCCATATTCCCCGGAACGCTACTTGACTGAACAGGCAAAACGGGCAACTTAGATCAGTCTATCCCTACTGTCATGGGTTTTGTTGTGTTTATATTTCTATATTGATTAATGGATATTGTGCTTTGGTCCTTGATTATCCTCACTTCTACCTAGTTTTCTTGGTATGTCTTGTTTCACCCAAGTCCCAGTATGTCCTCGTGTTCAGTTCCTAGTGTTTCCTTGATTATCCACACCTGTTTCTCATCTAGCCCTCGTTTTCAGCGTGTTCGTGTGCCTGCCCTTGCCCTCTGCTGCCGTCGGTCGCTGTGTTTGTTTCTCACTCTAAACGTGAAGGCGTCCATGCCGCTTCCCCCAACCATTCCCTGTTTTTAGCCGAGTCTTTGTTCCTCCTTGTTTAGCCTTCCTGCTTTTCGTTTTGACCTCTCCTGGTTCCTTTTTGCTCCCAGTTCTGTCAGGTTCTGTTTATATTACGCCTACCCTTTGTGGATCATCCCTGACCATGCTCTTTGATAGCAGGCAACTATTTAACAGCTTAAGTGCCTCAAGGGTACAATAGCAATACTTCAAGATACCTGAGGAATAATAACTCCGCTGCTACTTCACACTGCACCCCCTTACCAGCTGCAGTGAACACAGCAAACAGCTCAAAATGTTTCTCGTTGATATATTAAAGTTAGGAAATATAATATTAGAGAAATAAACATGCAGGCCGCCTTCTGAGGCATCACAGAGCGTGTCCCTCTCCTGCTGTTTGTGTACGTGGTTTGGCGCCGGGATTCAGGCCCATACCGCCCACTCTCCCAATGCGTGTTTCTTTGCAGAATGGTAGTAACGGCACCAGTCCCCGGCAAAGCAGCGGCACGCAGAGACGGACAATGTAGGCTTCAGTGGACCCGGGCTGGGTGCAGCAAGGGGAGCTGAGAGGAATGTGGCACATTTCCCTTCGTGAGCGTGGCTCCAGACTTCTCTGTGGGACGGGCTCCAGTACCTATCCCTAGCAGAGAGATCTGTCAGTTAACCCAGCCAGAGGAAATATTCATTCAAACAAGCAAAAAGCGCCAAAATACACTGGGGTTGTCATGACACTTTCAACCAGATCGGAGACTGATTAGGCTTCTGGCGATGAAAGAGTCTCAGTTATTACACCCCCTCCAAAAAGGAAATATGTTTATTCTAGAGTAAGGAAAGGGGGCAGCCAGGTCTCTAAAACACCTGAACCTAAGTGACCCCCCCTTAGTGCTTAAGGTGTAACTGGAGATAATTTGACCGGGAAGCAGAGTTCTGAGTATCTCATATAGCTCATTATGCTGGGGGGGCACTTCTCAGGGGACTCGGGCTGTGATGTTTATTTTGAAAGGGTTAACCAAGCGACAACCTCTCAAAAAAAGCAGCAGTGTTACTGCTGATGAATGAGGTTTGCAGTGGGTCTCAAGCGTGGTTCTCAAGCGTGGTCCCAAGGTCCGACTCTGTGAACCCAGTTCCGTTCCACCCGAGCTTTTAATTTAACTTAGATCAAATCATTCAGAGATACAGTTGTCAGTGAAGCAGCTAATGGATTAATGATTTATAGCCCTTAGCCCATGAACCGTTAGGCACCTGAGTGATCAATTAATCTTTATTTCGTAAATATTTGTCTGCAGCACTGTATTTCCATCCATCTTCCATATCCGCTTATCAACTACTGGGTCACAGTGATCCCAAGCCTTTTCCAGGAAGCACAGCATGAGGGACACCCTGGATAAGATGCCAAGGAATATAGAGACTCCATGTGCTCAGAGCTGGGAGTGGGAATGGAGCCTCTATTCCTGGAGGTGGGCGGCTATATTGTTACCCACTGAACCACCCTGATGTAACACTTTTATTTGCAATGCCTAAGTAAAAACATATCATTGTAAAATATTTCCTGTGATTTTATACCATCATAAACAGACCTTCATAAGTTCTTAAATCTCAAATCTTTATTAATAAGACTTTAACCTGCATAAATAATCAGACCAGTGAAATCCTGGGTAAAAACTACATACTTCAGCTGGGATATTTGATTCACTAAATGGTTGAGTTCTTGTGGTTGTTTTTACACCTGCCAGCTGACACAGTTTATTCAAAATAGGACGTTCTGTATTTCATGCTTGTTTTCATTATACAGTGTTTAAGGTCTTGTATGCACTAATTATTTCCCTTGATTTGGCTTAATTCACTCTCAGTTCTCTGGCATGCTCATAATTGAAAGTGCTGGAAGACCCTCAAATACTATGGCTTACCAGGGAAAACAGATTGAACTACTCACAGAACATTCAAGGGAATTTAATAAAGGATGCAGTCTTTAGTTGTACCACTAGATGGCGATAAAAGTTTAAAAACAAAGACAGTTACACACACAAACACACACACGCACATTTGTGTACTTAACACTATACAGTTATGGCAGCTTTAACCCCTACTCAGCCGTAACCTTAACAATAAGTAACCGAACAAAATGCAAGACTTTTGGCATTTTTACTTTTTCATTGCAGTCACATAACTTTTTTTTATAGAAATCTTATAGAATCCCCCTGTAGTAACCAAAAAAATATCTCAACAAGATCAAAATAACGTGTTTGTCACATAATTAACATGCCCACACATACACAGAGCAACCAGAAAAATTGTGAACAGAAATGCAAAGTCTGCTGAAATGTGATTGGACCAGCACAAGCATCTAGTGTGCCATATGGAGCAGAATGCAGTGGTACACAAAATGCAAATGTGCTGCGTAAATCTGGTAAACTGGGCTGGTGAGACCGTAGTGCTGATAACGCTAAGGTTGAGGTACTGATCCCCGCTGGGCTACACTTTACTTCAAGGTGACCTTGTTGTGCCAGGGGTCAGGCTGACTAACGCTGACATGGTCCCTGGGTCAGCAGAGTGGCTTCACGTTTGGGCCCTTAAGCAGGTCCCTTAATGTCCAGCTGCTCTAGGGACTGTCTGACCCCGATGCTTCAAAAGTGTGCACTGCTTTTAATAAGAGCATCTGCTAGTTAAATAATGAACCCCATGTAGCTGTTAGAATACACAGTGTATTTTCCTTTTGACCCAAACTGGGTGATAAAGGAGTGTGAGAGACAGCTCTATCTGACCAACCACTCATGGCTGGATGAAACCAAGCAGTGCTGCAGACGATAGTCCGGTACTATTAAGTATTCATTTCGCAGTTGCTTTTATGCAGAGCGATGCATATTTTTTATTTATGAGAAAGCAGTTGGGGGTAAAGGGCCTTGCTGAAGGGCCCACAAGTGAAATCTCAGTGTCAATGCAGGGATTCAAACCAACAACCTTTAACTGTAGAGACAGCACACTAACCCACTGAGCCAAATACCACCCCCCTAAGAGTGAGCATGCTTTAAGACTGAGGGTACGGAAAAACAGGAAGTGCACCCTGCCAGATTATGTTGGTGGTTGATATCTGGTAGTCAGTAATCTTTGTTGTACTTCCAAGATGGAAAATGTGTGCCACTGGTTATAATAAGCATGTCTTGCATTGTACCATGATGATATATGACTCACCTCTATATGATTGGTTGTGAATAAGCTGGTTTCTTCCATGCATGAGTAATGGGTGGTAAGCCTACAGGATGGCTCAACGTAGCCAAGGTAACCCTATTCTAGGCAGAGTACTCCTGCTTTTTAGTGGGTAGTCTTTTTTTGGATGGCAGTATGACTAGCCTCTTCTCATACAAACGTTTGCCAAGATAGCCCTGGCAGGACCTCCATACAACATAGCTCTGTGGATCATGGTGGTATATTAACCCCTTTTGACGCACCACGACCCTCATAAGGGGAGCAGTTTTACAGGCACTGGACAAGTAGAACAACTGCGACCTATGGATTTGGAGGAGTCAATTGAGGGACTTTCGTCATCCGCCTGGTCAGCTCCCAGAAGAGCTATTCCGGAGAGGACCTAGTGCAGACTGACTGGATTAACTAGCTATGACTCAGTACATAAAGCACAAAGTCAGGGCCAAGTGGTTCACTTACTGCTTGACAGTGAGAATGGGAAATGCATGATTTTAAATGTGTTATGATTGTTTGTGTCTCTCAGAAACAGTCACCGGTGTGGGATTTCTGCACATTGCAGAGTGTACAGTTTACAGAGGATGGGCAATAAGCAGAGGTGGAAAGTTCAGGTCCTGAAAGCAGAAATCCAGACCAAGATATTGTTTCGATCCAACTAGTTGATCTAAAGAGTTGCAGGCGCAGAGTACTCAACTGGTTAGTTGAAACAAATATCTTGATCAGGATTTGTGCTTCCTGAACCTGAGCTTTCCATCTCTGGTAATAAGTAAAAAAGATCCAGTCTGTGACAGAAATGCACCAGAGAGAAATGGCCGGGCTCAGCAAAACAAAAAGAAAGGCAGCAACTGCAAAAGTTCCATGGACCAAACTCCAAAATTAAAGCTTCCAGCCCCTTGCTTCCATTTCAGTGGTGCCCCTTGATGTCCCTTGCTGTCCTTTGTTTACCAAGATGGTTAATTTTTTTGTCACCTACCTACAGATGAAGAGGCTCGAAGTGACATTTTTGTCACCATACAGCAGGACCAGCTCAGGGGAGCCAGGATGAGCTTGCCCTTCCCAGTCACAAGCTTGTTTTTAAGATGGAATTTATGACCTTTACTTCCAAAGAACACCCCCCAACGCCACTGTTAAATCCCATGGCTCATGTTATGTTTCAGGGCTGGGAATGAGCACAGTAGCTGATCAAAAGTAGTTTGTTGGATTTTTGCTATAGGCAGACTTTCTTGAAATCCCAGTAAATTTACAGCTGAAACGCTCAGATTCATAATTAAAGAATTCCTTGATGCGAGGTCATGCATCTGAATGTATGTACCAAAAAAGCTTTGGCTGTATGTATACTATACTATACTATACCATACTATAGGCTGTGATGCGTTGGGAGATCATTGGAGGCCACGGAACACATTGTGTTATACAAGGTGTTTATGAACA
>JABFDZ020000037.1:15248175-15259528 GCA_019775955.2 Pollimyrus isidori
CGAGGTCATGCATCTGAATGTATGTACCAAAAAAGCTTTGGCTGTATGTATACTATACTATACTATACCATACTATACTATAGTATACTATACTATACTATACTATACTATACTATAGGCTGTGATGCGTTGGGAGATCATTGGAGGCCACGGAACACATTGTGTTATACAAGGTGTTTATGAACAGAGTGGTATCTAAAGTGGGTCCGACAGACCTTGCATTTGAAATCAAGCTCATCATTGATGACTCCTGGCTGCCTACACAGAATGTACACAGAATGCCTCAGGCCCTCTTTCTGATATGCCAGTATCCTCCAATTGGGGTCAGCTTTTCTTTTGCAATTCCTGCAATACAATTTGAAAGATTATAATTATACTTATTTGATAAGTACTTGAAGGTTTGAAAAATGTAATAATATTTATTGGGATAAGCAGGTGATAATCACCTTGACTGCCGTTTACCCTTACACAATAACCACCTTGCTGATGTTAGCTCAGCAATGGAACATCTTTCCTTTGATACTCAGCATCCAATTGCATCAATAAAGGTTTTCATATATTGCATCTCTTGTCTTGAACCAGTATAATTTAACCACCTTTATGATGAAATATTGTAAACAAAACTATCCATATAAAACAAGTCTGTCATTTTGTCAAATTGCAATTCTAGAATCTAGCAAAATTTTTGCACAATTTAATGTAAGGTATGTTTCTTAGTGTATGAAAATTCCCAAGTCCACTGATTTTTGATCAGTTTCGGGGAGAGTAATTTGATCCAGGCTTATTTAAATCAGGTCCTGTTTGTTATTTATTAAGCTGCTGACAAGTTGCCTCTGAGTGCACTGATGGAAGTGTACTGAAGTGATTCTTGGCAAAGAGTAAAACCCAACCCAGGACCACTTTGTCCGAACAGCAAGTTGACTCAATGTCCTTATAAGTCTCCATTAATGAGATTTTCTTTTCTCTTTGGTGAAGGTTTTGCACTTATTTATTCGGCTGACTCTTTTGTGCAAAGTGACATAGTGAGGGTCAGGTAGCAGGATCAATCTTGAATCAATCAAAGTGAAGAGACATGCTCAAGGGCCCAACAGTGACATCAGTCTGTCCTTCCTAAGGGGCCCCCTACGATGACATCACCCTGCCAGTTAAATTGGTGACCTTCTGGTAATGGGTGCAGTCAGGGGCGTCGCAAGCAATTTCGGGCCCTATGACAAAATATGAGGTTGGGTCCCCCCTACCACACACATTCCGCTCAAAACATACAAGCCAACCGATCTCTGGGGGGCCCAAAAGGGCGTGGGCCCTTAGAATTGTCCCAACTCCCCCACCCCCCCTTAGCGGTGCCCCTGGGTGCAGCACCCTAACCACCAGAGCTTCGATTGATATTACTGTTCTCGGTTAAATTTCACTAGTTGCGAAAGCATTTGTTTTATTTATAGTATATTTATTATAATTTAAAGTAAAACGAAGCAATCAGTGAATTGCTATAATCAGATAAGATTAAGTTTAATATTCTTATACCATAATATTCTTATATATGCAGCAATATTAATCGGCACAAATTAGCAAGACAAATGGCGGTGTTGTAGACCCGCCGAAGTTTAAGTCACGACAAGCCTCCGATGTGCCTCACCGTAAACGGGCTATTTTCCACAGCGGAGCGGCGTTAATGTCAGAGGTACTGTCGTATCCCATTTGGTGGATATCGGAGGCGCAGACGCCTGGATGCTGTACGGAGGGGGTGGGGTGCTGGAGTGAAATGAATGCAGCAGCCACACTTGGCTGAAAGGCAGCATCCGCGACCTCAATCGCCAGGCTGCTGGAAGCGATACGCCGACCTGCTCTTTCTCCTGTCCGACGGAACCGGCGGATTCATGTCTGGATGATAAAAGGGGTTCGGGTTTCCTTCCAGGATACCCTGTAATTTTGTTGTAATGGACTGGACTCCTTCTCAAGAGCAGAGCTGGAGAGAAACGGGGAGGTATGCATATCGCCGAGCGTCTATCAGTATAAACATGCATGCACGACATGGAGCGGGGCATCTTCCAGTGCCCTGTACTGTCCTCCCAGTGGGCTTTATAGTCACTGCCATTTGCTGTGCATCCAAAAAGAGGGTTTCTTTACAGAGGGATTTTGCTCCGTTACATCGTTGGTTTCCGTTATCATCTCTGGCAAACCTTCGGAAAGCAATGCGTTTACTGCTACAGCAGAACATAGGGCCGTAAAGCCAAACTGTACTTACCTTTATATTTATATTCACCCTTAGGAATAAAATATAAAAAGATTTTTAAAAGCCTGTCTGTTTCAAAATATCCCAATATCTCGGGAAATGCGCTGACGACTGGCTTTGATGCAGTTTTGGAGCAGCGTTTTTCATAGTGCCATAAAATGTCCAGTATTTTGTAATATATCATGCAGATGTCAAATCGTGCGACGATGTCGTAGAATAAGATGATGTCATTTTCATTCAGCAGTAATAATATTTGCGAATGCGATTGACTCAAATAAAAATAAATAGATGTTCTATTTCAAAATGGTGTTTTTGATTTGATGGACCACGGTGACAGGGGAATGAACCAATTTAGAAATAGTGTGGATGTGCTGTAATCTAAAAGCTCAACCCAGAATTATACTAATGAAAACAAGAAATGGGGTGTAGTAAAATCACAGCAAAAAAAAAAAAATCACAGTAACAGAAGACAACCAGAACTGAGGGCGCGAGGCCATTGTTAAGTACTCTCTAATTACCACCACAGGGGCGTCTTACATCAGATAATCAATGTAAATAAATAATACACTTCTAGGCATTCCAATTCCACATTTTCACCTCGAACAAAACATAATCAGTCGTAGAGAGGATTAAATGGAGTGTCAGCTGTTTAGCAAGGTAAATAACTATCAGCATGTACTTTGACCACCCAGCTGATATCCAAACGATAAATGAACTCTCGCCCAGACAACTGGTCTGAATGCTTTCTGAGAACATAAATGTCTTGTAATTTATAGAGCATTTTAAGTTTTTATCTACTCATTCGGGATTTTTGAATCTCTGTGTTGGAGTACATCATTCATCGCCACATTTGGCTTTTTATAATTAGAAAATATAAATCTAACACAAGGCAGCGTGATATTCATTAACCCACTTAGTTCAAGGCAGATTGCCTCAATACCAGGATACTAATAAACTATGCATTTATCTGTGTGGTCAATGATAGGATATTTTTGTTTGTTTGTGAGCGCATGCGTTTCCGGAGCGGAGGCTTTACCCTTTTTTTACACCTTCGGACCCAGTGTTCCGGGCCATTTAGTTTCCTTATGTTCCCCCTGTTTCGCGCTGATTTGTACACGGTTTTACTCTTGTTTTCATGTTTTTTTTTACGAAGCTCTTGAGGTAAAGAAGCCATATATTTTAAAACATCATATGCCTTTTCGATGTTTTAGTTCTTACAGATCAATGAAAATGTTTAATTCGCTGGATAGAGATATTTCTTCATGAAAACGGTATAATATTGCTTATAAGACTATATTATGCGTGATGATTTACTGTATTCACATGTAATAATAGACCTGAGTGATTTTCAAACATCCCACATACATATTTGCCTAAATATTAGGATAAATATTATTTTCTGACATCCAGGATATTTGGTTCCCCCCTGTTAAAACAGGTACACAGCAACTCTGGGCCTCGGTACTAATAACAATTCAGTATTCACATGTAATAATGTACCTGAATGGTTTTCAGACATTTCACAAAATCTTTGCTGTAATATACTAGGGGAAACATTATTTCCTGATAGACAGGGGAAACATAGGGAAACCGAATTGCCCGGAACACCGGCAGCCCTGCACTGGCTTCTCAGCTGAGAAAATGCAAACAGCTGTCTGGGGAATTACAGGGTCACAACTCCTACACTAAGTGACAAGTCTGGGCGAAATGTCCGTGAATCACACAGAAATGCGGGGAAGAAACTGAGGAGGAACAGGATAGGAAACCTGGTGTTGAGCACAATATGTCCAAAAATTTCTCTGCTTTAAAAAACGTTTTATTTAATTGCAAGTCTGCCTCCGTGTCTGTTACAACAATACAATAATAGGGTTGACTTACTGAAGAACCCAGGAGGTTTTTAAAAACATCTGAGTTTCAGTATTTTGACAGTAATCCTGGGTATATTAAGTGTTTCACTCTACAGTGTTTTTCTGACCATTTCACAAAGCAGTTTTTTGATGGCCAGTAATAATCTATATATCATTTTTTTTTCAGTAGGGAGGGCATTGTACCTCATGAATCAAGATAAGGTGAAACTATAGTTGTTTATTAGATGTGATAGATAGACATAGATATTCTAAAACATGGGTAGTCCATACTAGTTACTACGTGTTATTAATGGCATTACTATTTTGTAGTATATTTAGTATTAGGAGATTGAAACAGACGAGCATGAAAAGGCTCTAGGAGAGAATGGACTGTGTATAAGTGGTTGTAAGCTTGTTGGGTGTGTACTGGAGAAGCAAACCACCTTGTTCTGTAGAGCTGTTGCAGTACCTCTAACGATGTGTAGAGCGGGCAGTTACGCAAACCACTTCACTCAAGGGCACCTGCGAACCTGGTGATTAAGTCAGGTTATTATTCAACATTTGCCTTGTTTACTGGTTCATTAATCCATCTACGCCAGTGGCCTGTACTATGAAGCAGGGTTACTGGCTTATCGGGGTAAATTGACGGATTTAAGGTACGATAGTTCAAATAGATTTCATATTAGTTCACTTACATTTTGCCCAGACTACCTTAAATCCGACAAGTTACCCCGATAAGCCAGTAACCCTGTTTTGTAGTACAGGCCACTGATCTTGTCTTTGTTAATGCAGGAAAACACCACACACCAATCTGACTGAAGGTGAAGTAAAACAATAAATGTCTTATAATATTAAAATTGTTTATAATAAATAGTATAACAGTCAGGCTTTCATATTTACGTACATACAGTCAAGAGTAGACACGTCTTTTGCCGTTAAACCCCAACAATCAAAAGTGCCTTTAACGTCTTTGATGTTTATGCATCTTGATTAAGCTGTAATTAAGCCATTCAGCCATCCTGTGTCTTATTTTCACCCCCATCTGTGGAATGGTACTTCTCTCTTGTTGACGTGAATCTGCTGATCATGAGATGATTGTTTGCCTGTCACACCCAAGGTTCTGCAGCCAACCGGCTGACTTCTCCACGGCCTCTCCCCTTTAATTCCTTTGAGTTCCAGACGCCTTTAACGTTTCTTGTTAATTGCTTGCTCTGGAGTGTAGTAGGTGTGCAGGGCTGCCGTTTTTGTGTTGTGGAATAGAGATAATGTGGAGCTCAAGCGAATATGTTTCTGTTTATTTGCAGTGACGGGAAGAGTTTCTGGTGTGAAAAATATTGCGTAAAACAGTTGCATCATTTACTCTCACAGTTCATTATGGAAATGACTGCCTTACTGGTGATTCATAATTATTTAATCATTTGGCTTGACTTCTTGTGCAATTGTGTCTTAGAAAGCAAGGAGTTTGCAAAGTTCAGGTCATAAGTAAAATTATATTCGGCCATTACCTTTTTTGAATGGAACTTCACTATTTTATTGTCCTTTTTGTTATTTTATTGTCTATTGTCTCAGAAAAAAATCTGCATTTTGATAACAATGCTGTAGGCTGCATAGGCCATTTTCTGTGCATTGGAATTTTGCCATTAAGGTGCGCAATAGTTGTAGAAAATTTTAAATTAATTTCATGCAATGCAAGCATTTTATGTTGAAATAAGGCCCAGGGCATGTAATTTGAGAATTTCTTGGATTTTGTCACCCAGGTCAGGATTAAGGTTCACAGCTCTCAGTGAAGTCACTGAAAGAATTGTAACAATTTTTGTGTATGAGTATGATTTAGAATTAAGGTTTGACTGGCCAGAATGTGGGGTGTATTTTTTTAAAGCTTCTATGCTGTTGACTCATCATTTTGTAGGTTGTCTATATGAAGTGTGAAATATCTTTATAGCTGATCTCTGTTCCTGCAAAAGGATTTTATTTAAGGTAATCGTAAGCCGTTTAAAGCAGAACTTTGTCAAAGGAAGTAGCGTAGGTCTACCTGTGAAGTCTTTGTTTTCGATCCAACGGGCAAGCCTGAACCTGTGCCTTCCAGCCCAGCGTCTACTCCCAGCTCCACCTTCAAGAAAACCATCAGGATTGCATAGCGAACCGACTGGAAAAAAAGGGGGAGCTCAAGCCTAGCCAGCAAGTGTAAGCACACACACACACACACAGAGTCGGTTGACTTGGCTCACCGGAACAGAACCGCCTTTCATAAAGCACCTTTGCGGCTGGCCTCGCTGCCGCTGAGACGCTCCGTAGTCGGTCGCCGGTGGCCCGCCACGTCGAGTCTCTGCCCTTGGCTCCGTCTGAGAAGCCCAGGACCTCGTGCTGGTGCTCCCAAGTCGTGTTTATGAACAGGAGCGTCCATCCAGTTGGAGTTGCCAGATGTCCCTCTTGTGGAGAGCTGGAGATTATTTCACCGGTTAGGACCGGAAGATGAGTGGCTTTTTGTACAGGGGAAGGTAAGTGCTCAGAGAGACCAGTAATAAATTCCTTAGCAAATGGTTGTCAATTTGACTGAGGTGTGTACGGTTAGGCAGCGCTCTGGGTTTTTGTTTGGTTGGAGCACCGAAAACAGGATCTAAATGAAAAAGTTTGGGAAGGATCCATAAAATTGTATTTGCGTTTTATATTATGCTTGGGCTGGTCCATCTGAAGTTTGTCACATGTGCTTTAATTACTACTGTAAGTTCTTTGGTTTGTTTTTCATTTCATTTGTGTTGAAGAAAGCAACATACAGCTTTTAGACATTTCTAGAATCATAGTGTGTGGATCTGTGTTTATCTATGCATGTAGGGTCGCAAAATTCTGGGAATTGTTTGTTAATTCTCATATATTCCCAGTAATTCCCATGGAAAGTTTACATCTTGGAATATTTCTAAAATTCCCCCCAGCTTAACTTCCCATGGATGGGAAAGTTTCTGGAAAGCTTTCAGAAATTTACTGCCCCTTTGTAAGTCAACAAAACCAAGTCTGTGTGAACTTCAGGCACATATCCATGAGGTTTACGAGGTGATCATTCTGTATTTAGTGCAACGTCTGCTCCTGGTTTGGGGAAATCAGCCATACTTCAGTCACAGTAGGTGTACATTTGGGTGACCTGTTGTGTTTGAGTGCTCTGGCTGGGGGCGTCCCCCCCCCACCACAGCCTACTTCTTGGTCATGCAGATTTGTGGGACTGTAAGAAGGACTCCCCTGCTGAGCTTCAGAAAGTAGAACAACAAAGCTTGAAACTCCCCTATTGTTGTTGCCCTGAGGGGGATGCTGGGACCTCGCTCTGCACTCGGCAGCGGAACAGCGCGCAGCTGCCGCTCCACATTCACCCCCAGCCCTGTCACTCCCACGCATCACGCGTGGTCCCGTGGAGTGACATCCTGCGCCTCGGCCGGCCGGGGGCAGCTTCGCTCTCCCCCTGCCAGGCCGCTAAAGACAGGTCTTTTCAACAGTACCTCCTCCGTCTCATTTCGAGAACTGGGCAAACATTATGTGGAAAAAAAAACCTGCCCCGGATACTAGCTGCCTCGGGCTTTTTTTGGAGGAAGGTAGCTGTTTGAATAACGAATGTAAGGAAAGTGTGATCCTCTATTTTCATTTGTGATGTCATTAAAAATCCTACTTATGATTCCTTGAAGCAACAAAATGGTATTAAAGTGCATGACATAACAAAAACCGAAATGTTAGGGTATACCAAGGTACAGTAAATTCGAATTGTGGCTATAGTGTCATTGATGTGGGTCTGCCTCTGTCAGTGTTGTGTTTCTTCAGGAAAATCTCAGATGAAGGGCGTTATTACCTAAAATATTCTCAGAAAGATCTCAGCTGGCCTCTGCAGCGGCGCCCCGTGTGAGGATGACTGTCTTTCTGCACAAGCTTGTACACATGGAAAGAGGCTGACTGTACAAATGTGCAGTTATTTTTGACTGCATAGTCGGAAGGGTTTGGCAGCGCCGACTGCACAGTCGAATTCTGGTAGAACAGACCTATAATCTTTGAGGTGAAAAGGCGCACTGTCATGTACGAGGAGCTCGGGACGCAGTTTGTGGCTGTAACACAGGGAAAGGGACAAGAATCGCGAGGTTGGGTGGCTGTGCATTTGTCGCCATGTCAGCGTCATGCGCTCAGGGGAAGATGTTTAGAAGTCATATGAGTTGCATCCAGAGGCCTGCCGCTTACAAGTGTTTGTATTGTAGGGATTATGTGGATAACCGGGAAGACGTGCTGAGGAACAACTGCCACATGACAGGTGAGTGTGAAATACCTCCCATAATGCACCCCTGTTCCTTTATTTGATGAATATTCAGTAACCCACCTCGCTTCAGTACACATATATAATAGTTCCTTATATTGGTTCATTTACTTCCAGTTATATTCATATCACAGTGGTTTGCATCCATATTATTTATAATATTGGGGTTTTAGGTGAATTAATGCTGCTTTAAGTATGTTTTGTCTTTCGTCATCACTGGGCAGGCTATAACAAGCCTTACAGCACCATGCTGCAACATTCAAGTAAACTTTCATTCGTTTCAGCTAATGATTTTAAACAGTTGAAGGTTTTTGATTGATTGCAAATTCAGCTGTCTCTTGGCTTAAGGCAGGGGTGGCCAATCTCCCACTGCATGCGGGTTTTCGCCGCAGCTCCCTAATTAGATGAACAATTAGAGGACTGATTGGCCGAAGAGTCCTCACACCTGGGTTTGAACAGCTGACCTACAGGTGACCCCAAAAACCTGCACACACACCGGCCCTTTGCGGATAACACCAGCCACCGCTGGCTTAAGGCCGAAACGCTACATGTGTGGTTCTGCTGGTCTTTTTGCTTTTGAGGAACTATCCTCAATCTGCCCATCAGTGTCCATGATGTTCATGACTCCAGGAGGTTCGGCCCATATGTCAGATTTTAATAAATCGCTTCACATACAGTCAGCACAGGCACAGATCAATATACGACCATCGCATGCTTCTGTTTTATCCAGATCTGCCATGCTCTCCTTGGACTTCGCACTCTGATCCCTTAATATATTTTAGGCGACGTAACGTTAACTGCTTAATAATTAGTAGAAATGTAAGCAGGACCATTGGCTCTTGGTTTCGCAGAACTGCTGAGCGACGAGACGGAGAAAGGCCCCCCTGTCCAGCCACATGCTTTGCGGAAGTTTGAACAGGTATGTGCTTGATGTCTCACTCGTCATCTGTCTGAACCACAGTCACTGTGCAACAATGCTTACATGTTCATGCCAGTAATGTTTAGCCCCAAAATTGAAAATATTTGTAATATCATAATATTCAATATAGTATCTTTAACACTAATTATCTAGTGCAGTAGGGTTTTACGCCATAATATCGAGAACTTAGAATTAATGTGATGTGAAAGAAGATAATGTTATCATCATATTTAATTGCTATAACTTGTCATAATAGCTAAAATGTTTAAATATAAAATAGCTATTTGAATATAGGATGCTAAAAGTATTATGGGATATGGGCCCTGATTTCAGCACTGAGTCACCTCACTGTAATGGTTGCGCCATACAAAGTGCATCATAGAAAATGCTCTAGCTTGCTTCCTAACTATTTATAATAATAAAAAAGTCTGCTTTGGTTGGAAAGTGTCCAGGAGTGGATGGGCTAAAATGAACTAGAATATCTTCATTTTCAATGGTAACTCATAGAAGCGTTATGCCCGAGAGCAAGAGAAATTGAAAAAGGGTAAATTATGGCTGGATGCATATCAGTATTGCGGAGTTGTAAATATGACTGGGTCTCTTTTGCCTTGCACTCTGAATTGTCTGTAAACGTGCTCTGAGACCTGTGCTAAGTTATGTTACGTATGGTAACATTTCAGCATCATCATGCATGTGCAGGTGTAAGACTACGTCCGCTAATTCTGTTAAGATGATACTACAGCATCATCATGCAGTATGGTGATACTACTACATCATGTACAGTATTATAATACTCCAGTATTATTTGTTAGCGTAATGTTGCCACATCATTGTGCAATGTCAGCATTATTTGTTATGATAATACTATAGCACAATTATGCAGCAGTTAGCATGATGAATAGTAGTATTGAATGCCATTTATGCGACTGTATTTATGGGATTGAGTTTGTGTTGTTGTACCTTAACCACGGGACTAAACTTGAACTGGGCAAATGACAACTGGTTAATGATGGGAAAAATTGGGTAACTTTGTAGAGGACAGTATAAGAAAAGCAATGATGAATTATATCAGGTGGAACTGCCTGCAGGGTGGGGGTGGCAGATAGGCCTCTGGGACGTAGCACCACCATCTATCGGGTGGGCGTGGCAGATAAGCCTCTGGGACGTAGAACCATCATTTACAGGGTGGGGGTGGCAGATAAGCCTCTGGGACGTAGCACCACCGTCTACAGGGTGGGGGTGGCAGATAGGCCTCTGGGACGTAGCACCACCATCTACAGGGTGGCCGTGGCAGATAGGCCTCTGGGACGTAGCACCACCACCTACAGGGTGGGGGTGGCAGATAGGCCTCTGGGACGTAGCACCACCGTCTACTGGGTGGCCGTGGCAGATAAGCCTCTTGGACGTAGCACCACCGTCTACAGGGTGAGGGTGGCAGATAGGCCTCTGGGACGTAGTACCACCATCTACAGGGTGGGGGTGGCAGATAGGCCTCTGTGACACAGCACCACCTTGCCTTTTTAACTGGACCAGCAAAAAGCCTCACTATGGTGCAGATCAGAGAAATGAGGCTTATATGAAATCTGTATGTAACTCATATGTGGGTTTGATCAATCAGCCTCTGCTACAACAGGAATAAATATGTTTCTTTACATAAGTGAAAAGATAGATGCAAAAACAAAATGTCCACTACAATGGACATAAATGAATGGATGGGCTCTCAGGTGGATATACCATAACTGGACGCCAGTGTACATTGGAAACACAGCTGCACTGCAGAGACAGCCTGCTAAGCTGTACGCTCAGCCAAAAGTGCATGCATCTGTTAGGCTTGGGGATCTTCATGTTTCCTTCCTCCCTTACAGATTGCTAAAAGATTTTTTAGGAATCCATAACAGGAAAGCTGAAAGCTGATTGGCCTCCATAGCAGGAAAGCTGAAATCTGATGGAACCCCATAGCAGGAAAGCTGAAAGCTGATTGGCTCCCAGAGTGCCCGCGCCCCCGGCCCGGCCCGGGTCGAAACGTGGCATTGGCGGATGAAAAGGTGGGCCCGGCGGTGGGGGGTGGGGGGGGG